>QLPN01011586.1:0-17403 GCA_003314395.1 Albatrellus ellisii
GCCTGGGAAGATTGTGATGACCGGTCAAGGGGACAAGACAAGGTGGTAACCAATCAATTAATGACCTAAGGATCTGTCTATCTCGTGCTCACTAAAACTATTGCATTTGTATCAGTGGATAAGTATATGTACCTTATTACTCTCTGAAGGACTACTTCCTCAAAGAGCAATAAGCCTCATCTACTACTACTTCTTCTTCTTCTTAGGTTTCTTCTTCTTGATCCCTCCTCCTGCAGGCCCTCCAGCTACAGGTACTGTACTGGATGGTGGTGCTGAACCAATCGTATCCGCTTCTTGCTTCGTAGCTGCTGGAGCGGGTGAGGAGGTGGTGGTTTGAGGAGCAGGACTCGCTGCTGCCGCGGGACGTTTGTTCATCATTTTTTGCATTAGCGAGTGATTCAGTGCTTCAAACCGGTTGAGATATATGGAGGAATGTGTCTTGAATTTGAGACACTGATTCGAGGAGATGGTCGCGGAAAGGACGACTCTGACTTTAGTGGAGCAGGTATTGACGAAAATATATAGCATACTGATGTGTCATCTGTGATTTTGAGCACCAGCCCCTCTGAAGTCTTCCATTTTACGCAATATCGCGTCTGTCGAACCAGATCGCATCAGTGCCGCAGCACACAACTTACCTGCAAGATAAGCGATATTGGCTTACCTTCTGTGGTGATGCTGCATACAGTGCTTCAGCAGCCTCTTGGTATTCTTGCCAAGATGAGATGTATACCATAGCAGTGCAAAGAGCCTACGGCAGCAGGCATCGAGGCAATTGCCTTCAAGAATATATGGGACCTACAAACCTCAAGCAAAGTCTTTTACCCACGATCACAGTTCCGAAAGTGTGAAGCGGCGGGCGATTCACAACCAAGCACAACCAAGTTGTGACTTGCGTGATTCCCCGAAAATCGCAGGAAAAGTCCTTCTTTCCATTTCGGGAAGGTGAACGCATGTCGTTCTCAAATTTCGACCCAAATGGGCTCGGGTTTGTGACAATGTCACGCACAACCATTTCTTTATTCACTGTACAGTACTGAGGGTTTTATGATCATAAAGTGGGCCAACTAGACACAAATACTTTCAGGCCGGCATCGTTTCCTTTTCCTCTTATGTTTATTCCAGCTCGGAGTGTCGCTATCACTTTTGTAAATAAAAATAAAATAAAATAAAAAGTCAAACGAAACCTACAAACAACACTATGTCTGAGGTAAGGCGACGCGTGCGTTCGCACACGTGTCAAGAAAATCTAGCGCCCTTCCGAATGAACTGAGGCAACGACTCAAGATTATACAGGAAGACAAGAGACTCTACGGACATTCGGTATCATACTCTCTCTTTTATACCCTTCCTCTGTATTCTTATCTAAACTATTTATTTCAGGGTTGCTATCTGTCACAAGTGAGGGGCCACGCAATTCGTAACAATGTCGGCCACTGAACAGCGGAAACGTGAGTCACACAACTCGTACAGTGGTGCGAGGGTAAGTATCACCCGCACCGTACAGAAAAGTTAAAAAAAAAACCGCGTTTTCACAGCATTGCCTTTCATCGCAACCTTCACTGCGGGTGCTATTGCGGGAGTGTCGGAAATCTTGATATTCTATCCTCTCGGTGAGTGACAAGACAATATGTCGGTCGTACGACAAGTTCACCGTTTATATATCCCAGATGTTGTATGTAGAATCCTACCTCCCATATTCTGCGGGGCGGAGGGCTGACGTTTTGAGCACTGTAGGTCAAGACTCGCATGCAGCTGCAGTCCGGCAAGTCATCAGTAGGTCTCGTAGGTTCCCTCCAGTCCATTGTTAAACAGGAAGGGTACGTTCCTGAACAAATGAGAGATTTCTTCCTTACTTTGGTCAACTTCCGATCAATTGCAGATTCTCGAGACTATATAGAGGTATGGATGTTTTCAAATCTGTTACTGTGCCCTAAGCGATTTTGTGTTGTTCAATACCCTTTAGGTCTCGTTCCTCCCTTACTGCTTGAAGCGCCCAAACGTGCTACTAAATTGTATGAATCAATACATGCAATAAACCCCAAAGGCTGACGACGACCCTCTTCTAGTGCTGCAAACGACTTCTGGGGGAACACGTACAAGAGGCTGGCTGGCGAGAAAGAGATGACACAAAGCCTATCAATCTTGACAGGCTGCAGTGCAGGTGGTACGGAAAGCTTTGTTGTCGTGCCCTTTGAACTCGTCAAGATAAAGTATGTGTCGAGCTCGGTTACACGAAACTCATCGGCTGATAGATCATCCTTTAGGCTTCAGGATAAGACGAGTACTTTTACTGGACCTCTGGATGTCCTACGCCATATAGTTCGGAACGAGGGTCTGCTCGGTCTGTACGCCGGGATGGAAGCCACGTTCTGGAGGTATTGTATTCTTTATGCCGCGGTTGAGTGTGCTAAGTTCCTGTAAGGCACTTCTGGTGGAACGGCGGATACTTCGGTTCTATTCACCAGATCAAGGCCTTGATGCCAATGTCAGATGTGGGACCTTGCATCAGATCGATTGAGGACAATAGCTGAACAATGCACGTAGAGTCCAGAAAAGGAACTCCTTAACAATTTCATCTCTGGCTCTGTCGGTGGCTTCATCGGTACAGTCGTGAACACGCCGTACGTCTAGTGTCTCCTTTTTCGAAGCGTCAGTCTTTCACAATTATCGCTGCCATAGATTCGACGTATGACAAAACCCCTCTTGAGTCAAAAATTCTGCAGAGCAAACTAAACTCTGCATCACAGGTTGTGAAGTCACGCATACAAGGGGCAGCGAAGGTTCCAGGCGTTACACCGAAGTATAACTGGACATACCCTGCGTGGGTCTCTGACTTATCAATCGATCTTCTTGCTGATACATTGTTCTTGACTTAGTCTAGCCACCATCTTCCGCGAAGAGGGTGCAGCGGCGTTATATAAAGGCTTCGTCCCAAAAGTCCTTCGACTCGCTCCAGGAGGTGGTGTCTTGCTGCTTGTCGTGGAATTCACGAAGGATATCTTCAGGAAAGGTACGTACACTCACATGCTCTCAGACGCTCGTAGAATTGAGTGCATCTTTTGCAGCTCTTGGTCCGCCGTACATATGATGTACCAACTTGTCCGGTCCTGCGTGTATAAATCAAATTGGTCACTTCCCATTATCTCTTGGGTGTCCATCATGAACCTGTACCCTTGCGGGTTGAGGGATAATGTCTCTGATGATCGAACCTTGGACATATTCCTTCAGATATAGAGCCCTCATCAAAGAGCCACACGGTAGCCCCTCGAAAGGTAAGACGCTTTATCTTTGACATCCAACAACCATTTTCCGCGCAGGTCTACAACTTTAAGAAACTCCTTGTCGACGATACTCTCTGCACCCTTGCGCTGGCACTAGGGGTATTGCTTTCCTCGTTCCACTTGCCAAAGATTCCCATCGAGCTCCTTCCTTCCTTCCTTCCGCCCCTCTCCGTCTTCTTAGCCATGTTGTACTCCTCTCCACGTTTTCCAGTGCACCCTATATCTACCCCCAGACCCACAAGGTCTACGCTCCCCCCGAGTCCACTTAGACTGACTACCCGTGGCGCTCCAATCATGCCTTTCAGGGACTCCGCCCGCTGGCGGCGCGCTCGCTCCTCCGCACCTGGCGAGAGGATCGTCGATGACGTCGACGCCGACGCCGCAAAAAACATGCGTGACTCGCTTTGTGTGCCGCTCGTACCGTGGCTCGTGCGACGGAACAACGACTTGAGCCCGCGCAGGCTTGTGGACCGGTGCAGCACCGAGACGGGTGGAAAGGACGGGAGCGAGGAGAACGGCGATGGCGCCGATTGCATGTTGTCGGTGCGAGCGTGTTGCATAGTATTTGGGTAGTATTCTATTGAGAGATCGGCTAGGGAAGTGGGCTCGAGGACGGGGATAGAGAGTATCGGTATCGGCGTGAGGGGGAGGCTCGTGTCGCTTGCTCGGCGCAGGCCTGCAGCCGTGCTTAGTGCTGCAGCACTCGGCGCAGATCGTTGAATATCGTCCTCGACCGTCTGTGCTAACATTGTGTGCCTAAGAGGAGATGAGGTATGCGGGGCTGAGGATTTCTGCAGCGCAGGTCCAGGTGGGGTGGATGACACGTTGAGCGACGTGATGATGGGCGAGAAATTGATCTGGTACGTGTTTTTAGTATTTCTCTCCGTATGAGGAAGGAAAGATTTACCTCCGGCAGGAAACTATAGTTGGGAGAGACGCGAGCGTTAAGTCCACGACTGTCCGATGCCTGCTCGATGGTCGAACTCGATGGAGCCGGAATAACTGCCCTTTCTGACTTGGGTGTCTGCCAGATGTGTGTTAGAGATGCAGAACTCTAAAGATATCATTCACAGGACCCACTGGTATAGGAACCGGAGCGTCTTTGATGGCGATAACATCTCTGCGTGTCCACCTCATTGGCCGTCCCTTTGGTACTTCAAGGTACTCACTGATGTCCTCTGCCTCGGAGAAGTCAACCGAGTCCCGAATACAGAAGGGAGACTCGTCCTTGGCTAGAAGGCGTTTGACTCTGGCATGACTATCCTTTGTTGGGTCGGATGGCATTTTGTCAACGTGCTGCAAACACTGCTTATCGATGACGATCTCCGGAAGGCAATCTTGGCGCTCCAGTTTTCCAACGACCTCGTTATTAGCCATCTTGTGTACTGGGGATGTGGCATCCTTGAGTTCGCTCGCGGCAAGCAACTCGTTGAACATCTTGACCCACTCCCCCGCGAACCTGTCGATCTCATTGAAGAGCTCTCTGATGGTTGTTGGAACGGAGGTAGAGTGGATAGAGTCCGTCACTTGCGTCTGCGTGAACTTCGACCTTGGCTTGCGCAGCAGAAGCGGCTGCGGGGCTTGGGATTGCTGCGCCATGGCTCGGATGGGGATGTGAGCGCCTGGATGGGGAACCTGGACAACGTTGGGTAGAAGTAGGCGGTTCTCCTTGCTGCGCCCGCTGGAAGTCCATGGATGCGATATCCCAGATACCTGATCCGTGCGTTCTCCGGGAACATTGCTTGACACTGCCGAGAGCACCTCTGAGTCCTGGTCTCCGCAACGAGTTCCAGGTGGTGTTAGAGGAGTCTTGACGGTTTCTGAGGTTTGTAGACTGTTTTGGTCGTCTTTGCCAGACCATATTCCTACTTGAGCCTGTTGCGCCTTGTGCGCCTCCTCGTCTCCTTCAGCAAGCCGTAGACCAGGCTGTGCTCTCACTTGCTTTCCCCGTTTACTGATCTTCACTGCTCCAACCGATGTTGGCGGGGTGGGATACGCCGCTTCTGCCGCACCGTCTCGCGTGGGCGCATCAGGCTTGGACGGTCTGGTCTCGATGTTGATAAAGGAGTCATCCATTTTCGTGCTAATGACCGTGAGTGTGCATTCCGACGACGATGGCGGTTTGGGTGATGAAGTGGCGGCTCTGGACTTAGGTGTTGCAACTCGGTGTGTGACGGTCGAGTGTGGCAGGCGGGTGAGACGTGAGCGTGCAGCGAGCCTACTTGATGGGCCTGGCGTGGGGGGCCTGACGGGATAGGTCGGGCGGGCGGGTGCGGGTGCGGGTGTGAGTGTGGGCGCCTGGGTAGTTATGTTCGTCCGCTTCAAGGCGGAGCGAGGGGGCTGCTTAGGTTTGGGGAGAAAGGAAGTTCGAGGTGTGTCGGGTAGCGGCTGCGGCATAGTTTGGTCGAGACAGTCTATATATGGTACGGTGCTGTGGTACAAGGATAGCCTGGAACTGTTGGATTGTGCGGAATCAACTTGAAAACCGAGGTTGAAGGTTCCGCTAGGTTGAGAGTGTCATGCTCCGTGATCTTTACAGTTGTGTTGATCTGAACATTAATTGACATGACTGACAGTGACAGCGACAGAGTCTGAGATGTCACAAGTTGAATATTAATGTGTGCAAAGACTAGCCTTCGATGGCCACCTCTGTTTGACGGGGTATTACAGAGGATGATGGCTGCTCAGTGGTGTAGAAGCGCTCTCTGGGACGCAACCGTTAGCATGCCATCGGCCACCTAGAACCTCACCAACCTGCAAGTGTGCGTAAAAGCATCTCCCCGTAGTGGTCCGCATGTCTTCTAAGAGGGTGAAACTCCCCTACCCCCTAGTTGGGTGCCGGAAACCAACCCGTGCCTTTGAACCCCGAAAAAAACAAAGTGGTGCAGATTCCGCAGGATAGTAGTACGCAGAGCCCAGGATTACCACATCACACATTCAAGCCCATTGAAAACTTGAGAACAGATACGACGAATAATCATAATTATTGTTCTTGTTGTTTGGGGCTGAATATGACGCCACTTTCATGTAACTGGACCATTCAGCAACGCACGGCCGGGATACTCCAAGTCACCCACTTCATCATGTTTTCAGCATTCAAGCGATTCGTGCGTCACCATTTTCTTAGATGCTCTACTCAATACTAACAGCATGACAACTCGAAAAGCCTCAAATATCAATTTTGTAGGTTATCATTTCACTGGAGTCTTTAGACTCATGCGACCTGCCCTAGCCACAACCCCTCTTCACCACCTTCGAAGCAAGCACTAGCCATGCTTCAGGCGGCCCTCTCTGGCCCTTATCCTCCAGGAAAGCCATCTACTGCTCCATTAAAGTTCAATCTCGAGATCATTGAGAATGCACCACCAACACCCGATCAAGTGAAAACCATCCTGTCCTACCTCCCTTCCTTGCGTTATGCAGATGACATCTCAGACCCCACCCACGTCGCTAAATTGTTGTCTTCTCATCCCTCTGCGCCGTCACTGCAGGACCGCCCACACTCTGCAGAAACGTTTGTGTGCCTCGCGCAGAAGAACCCGAACGTGGTGAAGTGGCCTATTGTCGTTGACTGGACAGGAGGCCGTGCGGCCACAGGAGATGTTGATGGGGTGAAAGACATTTTAGAGAACTTGAGGCGGCAGAGGGACGGAGAGACTCAGGGGGAGGATAAACCCTCGAGTGGTTGGCTCTTTTAAATTGCAGACTATGTATGATGCCGTGCTGTATCAATATTGTTGTGTATTCACGCGCGAGACCAGTCAATTGATCTTATTTGTCTCCACCTTGAGTCTAAAACAAACACGGTCTGCATGCCGTGTCATGACAGTTCTGTTGTCAGCTATAGTATCTTGATTCATTATGTATTTTGCTAGATGGCTATAGTCGACTCCTGGAATACTATTTTCCAATAAAGACGATATATATATATATACAGAGTAGTTGCTTGAAGAGCTCAAGTTGAGCGCAGCGAAACGGAGCTCTTGTGAGGGCTAAGTAGGCATGCGCGTGTGAGTGGAGAAATGTCAGTTCCATTTCTATCGAGACTTTCGAATATAGCAAATGGAACGGACGACACGGATTTCCCACGCCTTTAGCCTTCTTTCTTTACTCTGCCTTCAGTGCCATATTTTCGCGACCCACCCTCCGGTTTATTCCAAAACTATAGCGTTTTCGCGCGGTAGTGTCTCGGTTCCCAAAGTTCACCGGGTTTTATCGAGACATGACCGCTCGTCGGCAGCTCGGAATTGTTCGGCTCTGTGCTCACTTTCGCACGCCACTACCAAATCTCGGAGTGGCGTCGTTTTCATCGGGTTATTAGGCTCGTAATCGGTCACGTGACCCCCGATTTGACTGCCGAAAATTCCCCATTACGGAACTCAGACAAGACCTGTGACTTGAATTACACAGATCTTGTTATAGAAATTTGTGTATCTTTCGAACAAACAGAGCAGCTCGCCTAGCCTGAGTGTTGAAGATCACGGCGGCGTGCCCCAGCGGACCCGCGCGCACGCGCGAACGGCCGCGCAATGCACGGACCTGTTTAGAGTCAGGGTCGAGACGATCGGACGGTATATATGCTAGATTTTTCTCTCGCGCACACTCTTTTTCCCCTCAGCCTTCTACGAAGATGCCGAGGTCAGCACTTAATTACTATACCATTCGTTTTTCCTAAATCTCACTATATTCTATACTGGAGAACAATTATATCTATTCTGCAGTTTCGTCCGCTCTCTCACCCGAACCTCACTTTCAACGCTGAGGACAGAAACCCAATGTGTTGAAAAGGTCAACCGGACAGTATCGATCATCATGACCGCTGTACGAGCTCTGACCCTTCCCTACCAAAATATTTACATTGCCTCCAGATAACAAATACTAATCACATAACCTGGCGTAGTGGCTTGAATTAGGTAGGGCCAGTATTCAAATAGTCTTCTATTCAGAAGACAGTCGTACCGGCTGAGGATATAGCATAGGACCAGAAAGTACTCGGAAGCAATCATTGGAAGGTCAACTGATGAGACAGGCTATACCATATTGTTCCCAAACACCCCAAAGTCAGAATGCCAATCAGTATTGGCACGGATCGACTATTGGGTTATTCCGGCGACAAGACTGCATTGATGATATAATAATTGGGTGCACGGTAGGTTTTTGAGAACTTGGACGGCAGAATTTGAGCCGGGAAAAAAGTGGCAGGATGCAGGTCAGGTGACGATTTAGACAAGCGGTGGTTAGCTATTCTTCCAATCATCTCTATCCCGGCTATGTGAGCTTAGTTCCTCTATGTCGTAAAACATTTCTTCCTCCCTTGGTCATAACCCCCACCATCGCCGTATCCACCCAAATCGCTCTCTTCCCACTTTTTCTTCCTCTCATGTTACCCGCTGCAAAGCCTACTGCGTCACGGGCTTCCTCCTCTCGTTGGAGACCAAAGCCTGTCGTTTCAAAACTGTTCAGCACCCTCCACCGCCGGAAGAGCACCCCCATACCCAGAGACGACTCGTTCTTAGCCTCGCCGAAGGCTAGTCAATCACCCCGAGGGCTGGCAGACACACATGCTTGGCGTGATAATACTACCAGGACGCCGGCCCCCTCTTTTGCCCGTAGGGCCGCCACCCTCTTGCGGCCACGAAAGTCGTTTTCTAGTGCATATCGAGCTCTGCCAGCGACGACTCGAGCCAGAGGGAAGCGGACGTCGCGGGAAGGAGTGTCGCAGTGGGGTGTGTGTGACCTGGGGCTTAACGAAGCTCGTGGTGCTGACGGATTTGGTGGCGAGCTTACTCTTGGGCATGAGTATGACATTCCGTTTACTTCATCGTCATTCTTTCGCAAGCTTGACAAGGCATGCGCACCGTCGGCTGACGATTACCTGGAAGACCCTTTTGCATCAACGCCCACCCGCACACTCCTCAGCCCCCTATGCCAGGAGACAATCCTCGAGTTTCCTGTACCTGAACATGTCGTTTACACAAACCATATTCCTGAGCCTCCCGGACCCCCCTTCGTGCCCTCTCCACGTCCTGGCTTCACTATACGCACAAACTTCGACGTGCTTGCGGAGCTGCATGCCGTATCAGCCGAGATTGATAATATGCAACTCATGGACTCGCCGCCAATGGTGGAGACATATGTCAATGCGGAAATCACGTCTGTTACGTCGCGATATGCACGCAAACCCTTCTCGCTGAAAGCCGCTAACGTATCTGAACCAGCTATTGGGGATCCTCTGGCAGAAATCATGGCGGTTGCTGAGGAGCTTAGGGTCATGGAACCACTAGACAGTGAGCATATCTTTGAAGAGGCGCAAGGATCCCTTGGTAGCGGGTGCCTTCCAGCAAACGGCGAGTACGACCTGTCGAACAGCGATGTCATGCCACCAGCATTGGTCTCTTTCCTCGAAATCTCGTCGTTCCTCGACCTCGACTCCCAGTCCATGACACAAGAAAGCCGCTCGCCACACCGCCGCGTCCTCGAGATCGAGGTCTACGAGCAGTCTTTCAACGGCGTCGAGGTACCTAGCATTGTGGTAACGCAGCATAGCGACGGAGCTTTACGGACCGCGTCTCAGTCCCCCTCGCCCGTCACCCTATCAGAGGGCCTCCTAGCTCCCCCCGTTGCCAATAGCCGTGGACGCGTCGATGCACCGTTAACAACGTGGCTTGGAACCGATGCGCCTTTCGCCTTCATCGATCTCTGGGACGCTGTCCAGTCCGACGCAGACTGCCTACAGGCCATCGACGGCTTTGTTCCATGCAACTGCCCCGACTGTGGCCGATCCGGGGGCGCTGTCGAGCTGGACATATCTTGGCCGGACGACAGCTTTGACGAGGAAGTCCTAATCAATAGTCCAAGCGGCAAGCCTGCGCGCCCGATGTCGCCAAAACCCGTCGCGCTCCTCGCCCGCGCATCGCAGCAGAATCTGCTATATCAGCAGGATTCGTCCCAGCTGCCGCCCCCGCGCCGGCGGCATTTCATGCAGCACTTTCGCAATTCAAAACGTACCGACCAATATTCCCTGCCAGAACCGTGCGCGGAGCACGTCCCGGAAGGGACAGGAAAGCCCTCGCTACTTAAGCTCTTCTCATCCAGGGCGCGCCCTCGGCGAATCAAAAAGGAGAACATTGGCTCGCCAAAGTCGCTGGCGTGGAGCTCGTTCCTCCCACCTACACCATCGCTTCACAACCACTACAGTCCAGGACGATGACCCCCCTCCGCCCCTATGTCTCACGCACGTCACGATCTGTTTCACTTTAATGCCCTTCATATGTATGACATATATATTGATACCTTTTATGTGCGGGATGCACCTCCCGCGCCCCCTTCTTGTAACAGCCTAGTTTAATCATACTTTTCTTCCTTCTCTTGCGTACCTTGCGACGTATGATACGCGGTTACATTTTGTTGTTGCACAGTAATCATGGCGATACTTGGATGAATATGCATATTGCATACATATCCCCCGCCCGCACCGTCGTTTCATCTCGCTGTCTTGCACGTATTCGCCAGTTATCTGCGATAAGACGAGGAACGAACTACTAGAAATACAATGCATGACACACGTCATTTTCAAGATGAATGTCAGATTAAATCCAGAGTAACCACTACAAGGTTGATTCGTCATTACGTTCAAGGTCAAGAATTTAAATAATAACAATCTCAAAGGCCTCTGAATTTGAAGCAAACTGACGTACCGATTGTTGTAATGGCGACCGGTCTGCCAGTAACATTACAACCAACCATTGGC
Source organism: Albatrellus ellisii (assembly GCA_003314395.1). Lineage (NCBI taxonomy): Eukaryota > Fungi > Basidiomycota > Agaricomycetes > Russulales > Albatrellaceae > Albatrellus > Albatrellus ellisii. The sequence goes on from QLPN01011586.1 coordinate 11,035, forward strand.
AGATGAACACTCAAACTGTCTTTTCATTGCTCGCATGAGACCAGAATAAGCGGCATAGAACAGATTAAAATAAAAACACAAAATGATAGGTAGTAACCTAAATCTCAATGGGACAAGGTGCCGGCTAGGACTCTCAAGACGGCCGATTGTTTCTCTCACACACTGTGCTGCGGCTGGCCTGTTTGCATAAAGGGAAGCTCGCAGGACAAGTGTACAAATGGGACGGAAAACCCAAGAGTTGTTAGTTGAGGCATTCCACTGAAGTTGATACCCTTTTATATCATCCCCTGAATTCTTCACGAATTTTCTTTATCAAGACCATCAAAGTCTTGCACCAGAAAATGCAAACTGGACTGTTGAGCGCACAGACGAAATCTGCCAAGAGGCTGGTCCCCATCTGGTATGCCCAGGGTAAACAGCATTGTCCCTAGATGGCGAGATAAAAGACAGACACGCGAGGATAACGATGCATTTCGATGAAGAACAAAGCGGAGATACAAACGACTCGGACAGGGCTTACATAACAGTCACATAGCTGATTTCCCTGATCTCCATCGATGCGGACAATGCCCGCCATGCGGTAACCCTGCAACTTGAACAATTTATGAGCTGGCGAGCATGTGTTCATGGCAGGACCCAGATGAAGATGCCGAGCTGTTATCGCCATCCTATTGACCCCGAGGGGGATCGATAGCAATGCGGCTGTGCTGGCGCAGTGTGGTCAGCGCGCGGCTCCTGCGACTTGAAAATAAGTCAATCTCACCTGTTCTTCATCCCTTGCTTCATCCCTCGTTCCCTCATCCCCTGCCTCATCCTGTTCCCTATGACCTATGGGGGTGCTTTTGTTGCTTGTGTCTTGTCACACCATACGTACGGGCATAGGACTTGAAGCATCCAGGTTCATCGCAGCTATATCTGACTGACCTGTGGCTGTCAGTATAGCGTTGTATAGCTATCTGACACTCGGGACACACCCAGCACGCCCTACCTGCATCCCATACCATGACGTAGCCCTCGCACACTGCTGTGGAGTTGTGCTGTGGGTATTGAGGCCCAGAGACCTGACTTGGACCACTCTGCTGATACCTGTCAAGCCAGCCGGCACCACCGATTGGCATGTGGGTAGTAGATGTACTAAGTTGTGTTCCTGGGGCCATACCTGTAACCTCCGTCATAGCAGATCTAGAGGTGGATGCGACCCCATAGAAAGCCGTGGTGGCCCTTGGTCTCTTGTACTCGCGACCGTCGGCATCCACATCTCCTACAGGATGTGCCTTGCGCTTCTCCTGCGCCTGTATCCCCTGTCGACCAAGACCGCCGAGTGAGCCTGAGATGGATTCTTGTGGCAAGGAGAATGGGGCTCACCTGTGGCATGTTACCCACCCTTTCCGAAGTAATGCCAGGACTGGGGATAGTGGCTGGGACGTGGGTGGAGATAGGGATTGGGATCAGGACGGGAGGGACGATGAGGAGAGGGAGAGTGATGGGGACTGGTGACCGAATGTGAGTGGTGACATGAGTAGGAGTGGGGATGGGGACACGGGTGGGGGAAGGGGTGAAGGGGACGGGGACAGGGACAGGGACGGATGTGGGGAGACGGACGAGAGTACGTGCAATATTGGGGATGGAATCGGGGGGAGGTGAAGTCACAGTGGGGGGAAAGGTCTCAACGGCAGAGGCAGGGGTAGGGGCAGGGGTAGGGGCCATGTCGGATTGCGGCGGCACATTGCCTCCACCATTGGTAATGTCCGAAGACATATGCCCTTCGATATTCTGATAATTCGTACGTTCAATAAAGGTTATGGAGTCAAGGGATATGTACGCACCCAAGGTTTGAGCAGGTCGCTCAAATCTGCCCTTTCGGCAGGGTCGTTGTGATCCAAGGCGTCCATACTCAGGCATCCGGTGTCGAATTGGTTATCACCTTGTAGATAACCTATGATGTTCTCCATCCATGCCAGGATCTCATTCGTAGAACTATCGGCAATCCAGGATGGTGTCGACATGGCCAGAGAACGATATGGGTAGGGTGCAGGGATGATAGTGCAGATGCAGTCGCTAATATATATTGCCCACTTTCTCAGCCCGAGGGCGTACTCGAAATAAAGGCCAATATTAACGTCCATCTCACGTAAGTCCGCAATTTGACCTAGCAGTCTATAATATATCATTGATCTTGCATTGACTTCATGTTCCGTGCTTCTCTTCCGTCATGGACAACGTTGCGGGAACTTGATTTGGGGCGGACAGCAGGAGTCAATGCCCGGTCAAGATCATCTCGATCCGCGGCGCCGCAATTTCGTTTATTCGCCAGCTGGTTCACCGTATCGATGGCCCTTGAGGTCAAAGATGGGCGCTTTGACGCCGCTAAACACTGCCGTGACATATTTCTGGACTATTCGACGCGTCTTTGTTCTCGTCTTGCATTGTCCCCCTGTTCTGAACTGTTAGATTCGCAGGCCGAGTTCTTCTTATGCAGTGTTTGAATATGTTCACACTTGTCATGCACAGCTCTTCGGTTAAATCGTCAGAATTTGATTTCTGTCCATACGAGGAGGGGGCTTCCGTGCCTCGCTGAGAGAATATTAGACAGGGTACGTCTCGCAACTTTGCCTTCATGGTATCCTCACACCCATGCAGAGGAAATCGTCCTCTCGGGTTTCTTGTGCATATCTAGCCGAAATCTTGGGGAGAAAAAATCAGGTTATCAGGCACAGCAGATGCTCAGGGAGTGCCGCAGAGTGGCGTGAGCCGTAGAAGCCTCCGCGAGGCCATCGCTATAGACTGCACTGCAGGCTCTGTCGGTGAGGCCGAAGACTCTTTTGTTAATGCGAACTGATTTATATGTGGCGTTATGTAAGCTGCGCACGGTGTGTCAAAGTACGTACACCTTGTCCTACAAAGTCTATGACGCATTGGTCACACTCACCTGTCTTAACAGAACCATTGAAATTAAGAGTAATAACTTGCTCTTGAAGTTCACATAACGCGCCGGACTTCACCTCCGCCACCTTCTTTAGCTCTGTGCGAGTGCAAAGGTAGATGTATCAAGAGACGACGTTTCTTGTATCTACTGGCATAAGATGGCCGTCCTGCCTCTAGAATCTTCAAAATTCGCCGCGCAGTGCAGCGACGCATGCTTCCTGCGCCCCGATGTTTAAGGTGCTGACGACAAGATGTACTTTGATTTGACATCGCGCAATTTTGTTGATGTACACCTGATGGGCCTTTATAGATTGTTGTGTTACCAGGAAATTCCCCAGTGAGCCTGCAGCACTACAATGCTACAACCCCTCATACAATTACGTGTGCGGCTGTCACGGCGAGCAGCTATTCGTGCGAGTGCTTCATGTTAGTGCCATCACTTCCATATGTCTGACATGATCCTGGACGAGTGCCGCGAAATACCAATCGATGTTGTCTTGTACGCATCAGCATGTGGCGGGGAATGAGGTGTGGTGCCCCGGCTCGGCAAGCTCCGATGTAGGTTCGAGGCTTCATGCTCAGAAGGCCATAGCGCTATAAACCCAGGGTGGTTGGGGCTATTCCGAGAACCCGCTGCACAGCCAGCTCTCTTTTGTCCAAATCTCGCCAAGTAGCCTAGTTGCACGGGAGGGATAGTTTCGGCTTGCTGTCAGGTTGCTTCGATTCGTCCGTCGTGTGCAAGGCTTATTCTTAGCATGTGAGCTCCGGATACCATGAGACCACGTCATCTCACAGAACGGCTTCTTGCAAATTTGTTTCATTCCGTGACGACGCACCGACCTTATTGAGGGTTGCGGAAAGAGCGAAGCGCAGTAGGAACACTCCTCCGAGACGTTACACTGTTGCACGCGTCATCTACATCTCGAGAACCTGCCCTGTGGAAATCACCACAGGACTCAGCTGCCATCGTCGCCGTATGCCCTGCACACGTCACATTCTGTTTTGATTTTAATGCCCTTCATATGTATGACATATGTATCGATACCCTTTATATGCAGGATTACCCCTTTCATGCCCCCTTCTCGTAACAGGCTAATTTAGTCGCACTTTCCTTCTCTTGCCCATTGTGCGCCTTGCGGCGTATAATACGCGGTTAGGTTCTGTTATCGCACAGTAAACATGGCGGTACTATTGAAACGAACGGTCGAACACACACAACCATAAACTTTTTTGCACGCTTGCCCTGGCCCGGCGGGGGGGAGGATGAGGGGGACAATCACACGAGGGGGGTACAAAATAATGTAGCTGATTTTATACATCACAACACTGCATTCATACTGCGAGCTCACATAGGTTCGCCAAACGCGATCTCTAACAGGTACTTGGATCGATGTGCACACCACATATCCCCCACCCGCACCATCATTCTATCTTAGAACTTTTCACTGGTCGTTGAGGGAGGAATCTAGAAACACAATACATGACCATGACACGCGTTATTTTTAAGATTGTTGCTATACAACTCAAGCTGGAACAGTGCGGGCAGAGGACGTGTTCGGGGACGAAGGCATTTGAGGACCAAGTATTCACCGCGGTCGAAAAAGCTGTTGGAAGTGCAAACCGGCACATGCACATAAACCTGAACTTGTTTGACTTACTACCTTCTGTTTTAGGCAACTCGGCAAACGCCGATGCGCACACGAAACTTTCGTCTACAAGTCTCCTAAAACATAAACATGGTGTTTGTTTCCGTTCTTTTTAGTAATGTATATTTTTAAGCCACAGATGTTTTTATTTCGTCTCTCCGCTCTCTTCTATTTTTTCGGCTCTCGTGTTGTTTTTTCGAGGTTGAGGTGAGATACATACATACATTTCTACTTTACTGGTATCAATTCATCCGTCCTTGTCTTAGGACGTCTTAAGTATCTTTGTGCAAAAAAAATACTTGTTCTTAGCCTCTGTTCAAGAAAAGTACTGTATATTGTCGTTGAACTCAGCGTTGTGCTTGCTCATGAATTTGTGGCGCGCGTATTATCTAGCTTACGGAGGGGTACATGTTTGAGCTCGACAACATCTGCGGAACTCAGTTCTTCAGGATGGATAACAATCACAACAATTGTTCATTTTCCATCATTAGCTAAGTCTAGATCCGTCTTGATGCTTTATATCACAAGGACTCGTTCCAGTTCAGCCCCAGTCGTGCTTTCGCCTTTGGCTTCGTGGCCGTACACTTCAAGGTTTGTTCCATGTTGGCAAGTGTTTGACTATATATTGTGTTGTCGGATGGACGATGGTAGTACTGATGACGCGAAATATAGTGGTGTTAATGTAGGATGACAATTGTTCATTTACAATTCTTGTTCTCGGATTCGCCGCTTGACATTGGGTAGTACGACTACTATAGTATGCCTAAGTTAACTTCTCACCTGGGATAGGGGAAAGCTGATGGGATTCATCAGAAGTACAGCATAGCGTTGACCCTAGAGAACACTGTTGGAATCGCAAACTGGCACATGCACGACTTACTACTTCCATTCTAAGCAACTCGGCAGAAGCCGACGCACACGCAAGTTTCGTCTTCGAGCCTCCACAGAAAACATATGGTTAAAGTCACTTTTTTGATCACTCCGCTACTATACAGTTCTAACCCACAGGCAGTTTATCTAGCCTACCTACAATAGCTTCTCTCTTTTTTTTTTCCTCAGTCCTCATGTTGTTTTCGAGACTGGTGTTTATTGTCCTTGTTCTTAGGACACTTTTTGGTGCTTCTTGTGCATAAGAACACCTTTTTTTATTGCAAAACACTCTATCGTCCGCGTCAGCATTAATTGCTACCTGTGGAACGCATTATCCAATCATCATCACATACGCAGATGCTATATTTCCGCGCGTGCCCAGCTATCATCCCACACAATTGACTTGCTTTGTAAGCTTTTTGACATAACAGTGCGCGTATCGATTGTTCTTTAACAATCGCCAACTCAACTCTCTAAGTACAACACAGAAATTATCTCTGGATGACACACAATTCTGTCTCACAAAAACACGTCTACGCCGCCACGTCCTATTGTTACGTGTACTTTAACAAATATCTCCGTGGGTTTCTTCCGCATCCATCTCGCTGGCTCTCGTTTGTGCTGTGGCCTTTTCGTTATCCTCGTTTTTATTATTATGGTTCTTGCATCTCTGCAGGCGCCCTCACTCCGGGAATATTGTATTTTGGTTTTGCTGGTAGAGTGCGCTTGGTACAAAAGCAGCACTGGCACCACATCAGTAATATAATATCTCAACCTAAATCTTTGATCACCTTTTCACAAGTCGTATCACCACTATGCTTTCTTTGGGGAAGTCACTGGCACAGAGAATTCATCGACGCTTCATGGTGCAGTCCCACTACGAGATGCTCGAAGTCAGGAAATATAAGACTGTGTTTATCATGGACGA
>QLPN01011625.1:0-26356 GCA_003314395.1 Albatrellus ellisii
TGCCGCCACCAACTCTCCTCACTCGCCCGGCTTATGAAGCCCCGCCTTACCAGAAAGGCCAGACACGGGCGCGCTGCCACCGTCTCTGCCCACCCCACCCTTCTGGCCGATTCTACATGGGCTAGACGCTGCGGGGGGCTGGCGAGCTCTGAAAAAAGCCTCTGGGAGGCGGTCAGGTAGTTCGAAGATTACCTAGTTCGTTTTTGCTGGTGCGCAGGCCCGCTATACAGAGAACATAAACCTGGGGGCTCTGCCGCTAATCACCGCGCGCAGGCTCATGGGCAGATACCATCACCGCAGGTGATGAATCAGATTCATAGATAGGGCTGCGGTGCAGCGGCACCAGATTCCCCGTGAGAGCTCAGGGTATCAATCTTCTAGAAAACCGACATGTGGTGACGTGGCTTGGCGTGAAAGAAGCGGGCTGGACGTTACAATTTATGCACCCATTTTTCGACAGAAGTCTTGATCAAGTGGATCCCGACCCAGGGTGTATGTAATGAAAGGTTTCACCGATATTCCTCGTTCTGTCCGTTGTGAAAGAGCAGGCGTGCTGATAACACATCAGTGGCCTCCGAGTCTTCTGCCCGAAGCGTGTGTTAAGGGTCTGTCGAAGCTTCAGTGTTGACCACACCAAGCATCATTGGTAATATCTTGCCTCCTATCTAATCCCCGAAGCCGAATACTGTCCTCCTGCTACACCGGTAAAAATAGAAAACATATCGTCTGGAGCCGCAGACCAGCACACTGACTTTGGTATTTGATATTTATAGGTGCACACTCTACTTGTCTTATAGTGCCGACTGTACGGTCTGTCTTTGATGCCCTATTGCACCTGTATATTTCACCGTTTCAGGTTCTGCGCGTTGTCTTTTGAGCGCGAACACGCGTTATTGGATATGCACCTGCCTTTTTGGTAGCTCGAAGGCACGTTAGTTGATGCCCGCCTTGACATATCAGGGGCACAAGTAGGCTCGTTCCATGACTGGCATGGCCTCGACCATTTCGTATCTGGGTGGTGTCCAGGAGCGCGTCTCACGCCAGCTGCAGGGTCTTCCGGCGCCGCGACCACATGGGTGCCTGACCCCTTATCATTAGCATTCTTACCATTCGTACACTGTCATGGTTCGATGTTCAACAGGGTCCATCGCAGGACACATGCGAGTCGCACTGGCCCAGGGAACACCGACCACGACACAAGGCTAATTAGTGTCTTGGCAGTCCTGGTGCCTATGCCTTCAGGGAACAGAACTGTCACCAATCATGCACACATGATTTTAGGCTACGTCCACAGCAATGGTAACTCTCTCTAACACCAGCCTGAAATTCAGCAATTCGTCAGCTAATCTATTCTTCCCATTCACCTACACACACGCTGTCGTTGCCGTGGAACGCGTCCAAGCGGTAAAATGCTCAGAACACGTGTGCAGATTAGATCCACTGTCCTGCAGCCCGCGTGTCCCCCACATCGTGTGAGATGCGTGAGGGACGGCTCATGTGACGGGTTCACCAACAATCTGCAGAGACGAACGCGCGTGATGCCAAGGTGAGGAACTGTGAGGTGGTGGGAGCCGGAGGAGAGTAGAGGTCACAATTGACATCGAGAAGAATTGTGAGACACAGTCGTGTTGAGTGTTGTGTGGGTTTCAGCGGGGCGTGCGGGGGCAAGGGGAGGGCAGTGAGGTGGATAAACAGGGTGTCAGAACGAGCAGTGCAGGTCAATAGGAGCGTTTCAAGCTAGGAGTGATCGAGGTTGTCGCAACTGGAACGCAACTACGGGGGACGAGCTTGCCCCTACACCAGTCTGCACCCTCGAAGCATATTGTCATCGCTGCAGAGAAAATGTCACGTAAATGGTCCTCCATGCGATTGTGCTGCTAAACTACCAATATTCGCGTTCGTTCACGATATGCACTTCGGCGATATCTCACCACTATCGAGGATGTCAACATGAGTAGTAAAGTCACGAGGACTACTATCGCACCGAGCCATGATCTTTCAATAGCATATCATGCGGCACGCCCTGTCGTTAGCCAAATGGCGATCTGTGCGATTGGCCCCACTGTGGGCGCAGAACAATCTGGCGCAGGTGCTGATCAAAACAGAGGGGTCTTGTGCGTGCGAGGTGTCGCACATTATGCTCGCGCAACCGCACACTGCATCGGGTGATCTTCCCGCAGGCACCTATGCAACCACCCAAGCGGGGTCTTCGTCAGCCTCGATGAAATCTTCCCCCGAGCGGACCGAAAGCCGATGTCGGTGCTGTCGATCACGACCATTGATGGACGGAAAGCCAACGCGGTCATGCCTCACCACTCGCTCCTACTACCACGTGTATCATCATAGGGTACCTGCTGTAATCTAGATCTGTTAGTCGCGGGGATGCGAAGGCCATCGAGATACGAGCTTGGAGGGGAATTTAGGTAGTTAATTAGTGCGAGCAGCTGACGCGCAGTCATTCTCGTTAGATGAGGAGACGGCGATCTCGAGCCGGAACAGCGGTAAGGACTAGGACAGGAAGGCAAAATTCAGACTGTCAACTAACACTGTGGCAACACTCCTGGGCTTTGATGTATCCCTTGATTAATGATCAGGTAGAGTGTTTACCCCGACGATCGCACGAAGCGCCGCATGACCTGGATTGAAGTGAATAGGTATGTATTTAGTGACACTATTATGTCCCCCCTGGAGATGACCCCGAACGATAATAGTAGCAGCTTACGGAGATGATGTAGCTATAGATAGCGGCACGGTGATGCGGCCCACCAATATGCGCTAGCTGCTGCACTTCCGCACCTCCATAAAGTTTCCAGAGTCACAAGAGGCAGGAGGTACTGCTTCATCACTGAAGCGTCAGCGGCACCCCTGGGTTTAAGGCGAGTCCGGTGCAGTTGCAGGAGTCAGGTACGCCGCAGAACTGCGTACGAAAACACATCACAAGAAGGAACCTGCCTCTAGAAGGACAGGGTGGAACTGTCATGTCAGATGGGACTCTGAGAGCTCACTATGTCAAGTGAGTGATAACCGGCATCAACAGTTAGGTTTGTTGGAAGCGCAAACTGACCCATGCACTGCACTTGAGCGCGAACTCACTTTCCATTTTAGGTAAGTTGATAGTTGCTGGCGTGCGACCTCTGGTTCTTACATTCGAATGCATGTGTTTTTTTTTCCTTTCTTTTTTGCTTCCGTCCTATAACACTACATAGTAATACATAGGCATAAGCCACCCGGAATATGTAAAATTTTACCGTACGCCTTTCCCCTAGTCTTCGTGTTGCGTTCCTGATGATGTGCTGCATATATGCACAATAAATGTCCCTTCAAATTATGTCTTTAAATATTTGTGTTCAATCATACTTGCCATTCTTTTGTACCGAGGCACAAGGGAGGTCTATCGACAGATTTCAATCAGAAAACATGGGTTAGATAGCTACAGACAACTCAATCCGGGACCATAAGCGAGGGCTCCAAAGGAGAGAAAAGAGACAGCACAATAAAGTTTGCATAAGGTCTGAGGCAGAAATATCGGCAGAAATGTCTTGGCAGCCAACTAGCACGCCTGCCCGCAGTCCTGCTCCCTGGTCTAATCTTGAAGCGGCTGCGGACCGTACAAGCATAAGACCACATGCCCCGTGCACTCATTGTACATCACACCTCGACCCCCGCCACAGGTCCGTCCGCCTCTCTCGCCAGCGTGCGGATGAGCCGCGCCACCTCGGTTGACCGCGGGACGATGCTGCATTGGAACGGCTCTGGACAACTGTGTAACCATATCATGAGTGTCATAACGGGGGAACATAAGCCGATGAGCCAAGGTGGCCGACCAGCGTAACGCGACATAACAGTCAAGGTCATACGTACCTGGTCACGCCGCTCGAAAACCGCGCCTCCGGCGGCGGCATGCCTGGCTGTGGTGCGATGCTGAATGCGGCGAGGATGCCGGACATTAGCAGGAAGAGTGAGTTATCCCCCAGATGCCGACCGGGGCATATCCTGCGCATCATGCCCCGACATCAGCGATGTTATTAGTCGATTCAAGTCGCACGAGCACGTCACGTACCTGCGGCCGTAGCCATAAAGGTACGTGTTCGGATCTGCTTCTGGACTCGCAGTAATGAAACGTTCAGGCTCGAAGGTATCTGGAGAGGTGTATGTGGTGGCGTCCCGTGAGAGCGCCCTAATATACAATGGACGACACGGAAATAATGAGCACGCGTGCTAAGACATGGATAGCACACAAGTGCCTACCAGGTATTTGGTATGATTGTAGTCCCAGCAGGGATGTGATATCCTGTGTCAGTGGTCAGTCAATAGGTCTAGTTGCGTCCTGACTTAGCATATTCTATGCTATACCTCTGTAAGTGTCGTCGTCGGTGAGACGGCGTAGGACATCTAGCAGTCACGAAATTAGATAATCTGGGAGAAAGCGAATCGGATACGTACTGAGTGGCGCAATAACCTGCAACCGATTAGCTTCCTTGATAACTGCATTGACATACGGCAAAGACGCGCGATCGGCCGGGTTCGGGAGCCTCGTGTTACCAATCACCCGATCGATCTCTTCTTGTGCTTTCTTCTGCTTGTCCGGGTACAATGCCATGGCCAGGATGAAAGTAAGCACAAGGCCGAATGTCTGCACAGGTGGCATGGTCAGTCGTGAGGCAATGTCATTCCGGCTGGATGCTCACGGTCTCCGAGCCAGCTGCGTAGGTTAACAAGGTGATATCACTGCCTCTGACAACTGAGCCTGCAACCCACCTACATACAAGGTGCCGGTGCACCACTTGACAGCATTCTCGAACTCCTTGCGATCCACGGAAGCTTTCTTCGCGAGCAGATGAGTCGTGAGCGATGGTGCTGCTGTACCCGCAACCTGAATGATAACACTGAATCGACAAGATCATCCATCCGGAAGCGAGGCGAACTCACCATCTGTTGCTTCACATACTCAATGGGGCGCGCGACAACATTATCAATGACCTGGCGGAATCGCCGCGCGTCGCGCTTGAACTTGGCTAATGGGAACCAATGCGGGATGTGCTTCACTGTGGGAGAGCAATCGACGTCAGTAAATATGATGCGTGGGCTATTAGTAGACTGCCGTACATGCAGGCAGCATATCGACGAGGTAGGCGCCTGGCAACACTGTCATGTTCGATATCTCAAAAAGCTCCTCGGCATCTGTAATGTACTATCGAAGACATCAGTGTTCAACTACAGTAGACTTTCCTAAAATGCACTGACCTCGCTGTCGGCCGTTAGCTTGCGTACCGGAAGGCCATACGAGACAGCCAGGACAATGCGTCCTGACGCCCTACGGCCATGACAGCGTACGTCAGTTCGCCCGAAACGTCCATAACAGATGGAATGCTCACAGGCGGACATGCGAGATGAAATCATGGGGTGTGTCGAGGAAGGCCTCGAGAAGGAGGTGCGCAATGTCTTGCTGCACAGGGATGTACTTCTTGACTACGGTCGCTCTGAGTGCAATATGGCCTAGTCTGCGATGCAAGCGCCACGTCTGGCCATACGGCATCAAAACAGTGCTCTGGATGCGAAACGGTCAGTGTAATAGACCTTGGGAACAAGATATCCAGATAAAGTTACCTGGTCCTGGCCGACGAGCTCTCCTCCCATGGTCAGCGTGGGGCGGGACGAGTAAATGTCGCTGCGTTTGTCAAGGAGGTCGTTGATGGCCTCCATGGAGTTCAGGATGAGCATAGGCTGCCCAAGCACCTCCAAGTAGATGATATCGCCTGGCGAACAGTGAGGTGTATAAGCATGTGCAGAACGTCAATGCGCGTACCATAGCGCGCTTTCCAGTCGTTGAACGTCTTCCAAGGATGTAAAAGCGGAACGTCAAAAAGGTTCCCCACTAACCAGCGACGTCTAGGCCCGGGGGGAGTAGGCAGAGGAGCGTTTCTCTGGGTCACTCTGTAGACGGTCCATCCCAGGGTCAATAAGACAAAAGGAACGAGTAGGGGAAGATACAGAGCATAATGTGAATGCAGATGGCGCTCCATGCAAGTCCAAAGATCTGGGGAAGCGACAAGGAAGATAGCACCTCTATCGCGGTTATAAGATATCTACATCCATCCTCTTACAAAAATTGTTTGGCCGGTTGGGTGTTCACTGGGTGATAACGCGCATCTTAGGAGACGGCCATCGGATCACAGAAGACCTTGGAATATAGTTCTTGCTGTCAGTCGAAGGATCACATACTATACAAATAAAGAGCGTCGAAAGTTTACGGAGTGTATCGGGGTTTCCCGCTGATGATAGGAAAGCTGTGGAAAGCGGGCCTCTGTGCAGGCCGTCTAGCAGATCATGTAACTCGGCGAAAAGGCGCATCCTCCTGGGCGAGAATCGGAACACGTCCGCGACGTGAGAACAGCAAGAATAACCACACACGGGCCAGCGACATAGCTGGGCGGTGAATTACTCGACCCACATGACGCATCGGCAACCCCTATGATGAGCTCCGCGGAACCCATGCTGCAAATGCCAGCGGGAGGGAGAGATGATAGACGCAGCTCCAGGTCTCTCACAGACCTTATATACTCGGGCTGTGCTAGTAATAAACAGCATTTGGGTCTGTACCCTATAGCTCACTCAAAACATAACCACCCCCCGTAAAAACCACACAAGCAGGATGGCCAGTTTCAAGGCTATGCACATATATTTCATTTCAAGGTTTTTTTTAGAGTGAAGTGCAAAGACATTGGCCGGTGACTGAGAAGGATCTCGAAATGCGGGTTGTTTCTATTATATGTAGCATAAGGTCTGTTGAAGGAGTTCCAGTCGAGAGTTGACACATTTCTCCGACCCCATCAGTCACGCATACAGCAGTCACATCTTGTGTGTGTTATGTGATACTAAGACACACGCCTAGCCTGGTGTCGCAGGAGTTCCAATTGGGTTTGGTGAGGCAGGATGACGTCGGCAGCCTAGTACTGCACACTGAGCCTTGATAGCTCACGACAGAGGGTGATAGCTCACGACAGAGGGTGATAGCGTGGATGACACGGCTGAAGAGCCTGGGGCTGTGAAGCATCAGTGGTATGTGATTGATCAATCCCCGAGAGAGCGGCAGAGATCCACCAATGCTTTGCACTTCATGGGAATAGTGCAGCAGGGATGGCGGAGCATTGTAAGTGCAACAGCGACGCATGAAACCGAACGGGGAACGCCGCCGACAGCGAACACGTTTGTGTCGAGTACAGTACGAGTGGTAGGAGTGAGGCCCAGTGAGGCCTAGTGAGGGGCGATGGTTTTGATGGGCGAACGGCGGTGAGGTGGGGTCAGTTCTCGTTGCGTACTGCGCTGTGCATCAATGTTCTTAGCTGGTCCTACTGTATCAGCCGCGACTGCGATCAGTGATGACACAACCTTGTCAACTACGCACCAAGCCCTTTATATTATATTTTTGAGTTCAATTCTATTTATGACTAGAAATTCTCTTTGTGCTTGCATCTCTGCGGAGATAGAATCATTATCTATTGACGGATTCTGATCAGAAAGTAGACAGTACAATAAATTACGCGTAAGGTCTGGGGCAGAAATATAAATATCGACAGAAATATCTTGGTGGCTAACTGGAACGTCCAAGCACAAGACCACATCCATCACTCGGCCTCCGCCATAGGTGCGTCCGCCTCCTTCGCCAGCCTGCGGACAAGCTGCGCCATCTCGCTCGATCGCGGGACGATGCTGCACTGGAAGGGCTCCGGGTAACTGTGTGACCATATCATGAATATCATAAGATGGTCGATCAAGGTAATACGACGTGACAGTCAAAGTCACACGTACCTAGTTAAACCACTCGAAAACCGCGCCTCCAGCGGCACGCCTGGCTGAGGCGCGATACTGAACGCGGCGAGAACGCCGGTCATTAGCAGGAAGAGTGAGTTGTCACCCAGATGCCGACCAGGGCATATCCTGCGCGTTACGCCCCGACGTCAGCAACGTTATGAAGTCGCACGAGCGTCCCACTTACCTGCGACCGAAGCCAAAAACGTACGTGTTTGGATCTACGTCCGGACTCGCAGACATGAAACGCTCTGGCTCGAATGTATCCGGGGAGGTGTATGTGGTGGCGTCCCGTGAAAGCGCCCTAACGCAAACGATGACACAAACCTTTGAGCGCGCATGCTAAGACATGAATAATGCACGAGTGCCCACCAGAGGTTTGGCACGACTAAAGTTCCTGCAGGGATGTGATATCCTGTGTCGGTGGTTAGTCAATAAGGCCCTTTTGCGTTTTGGTATGGGATGTGCTGTACCTCGGTAAGAATCATCATCAGTGAGACGGCGCACGATACCTGACGATCACGTTGCATGTCAGAACAGATGGCCTGGGAGAAGGCGGGTCGATCACGTACTGAGCGGTACAACAACCTGTAAACGAAGAACTTCCTTGATGAGTGCGTTGACATACGGCAAAGACGCGCGATCCTCCAGGTTCGGAAGCCTTGTGTCCCCGATCACCCGATCTATCTCGTCCTGTGCCTTCTTCTGCTTGTCCAGATACAACGCCATGGCCAGTATAAAGGTAAGCACAAGACCAAAAGTCTGCGCGGGTGACATTGTCAGTTGTGAGGCAACGTCATCCCAGCTGGGCGCTGACCGTCTCCGAGCCAGCTGCATTGATTAAAAAAACGTCATTACCTTTGACAGTTGAGCCTGCAACTCACCTCCATACAAGGTACCTGTGCACCACTTGACAGCTTTCTCGAACTCTTCGTGATCCGCGGTGGTTTTATTCGCGAGCAGATGAGTCGTGAGCGATGGTGCTGCTGTACCCGCAGCCTGAGTGATGACACTGAGTCGGCAAGATCATGCATTTGGATGCGAGGCGAACTCACCATCTGTTGCTTCACATACTCAATGGGGCGCTGGACAAAATTCTCGATGACCTGACGGTATCGCCGCGCGTCGCGCTTGAACTTGGCTAATGGGAACCAGTACGGAATATGTTTTACTGTAGGAATGTTATCGACGTCAGCAAGTATGATTCATGGGCTATAAATAGACTGCCGTACATGCAGGCAGCATATCGACGAGATAGGCGCCTGGCAACACAGTCGTGTTCGATATCTCGAGAACGTATTCGGCCTCTGTGATGTACTATCGAAGACATGAGTGTTCGACTACAGAATATTTTCCTAAAATGCGCTGACATCGCTGTCGGCCGTCAACTTGCGTACCGGAAGGCCATACGAGATAGCTAGGACAATGCGTCCTGACGCCCTACGGCCGTGACAACGCACGTCAGTTTGCCCGAAACGTCCATAACAGATGGAATGCTCACAGGCGGACATGTGAGATGAAATCACGGGGTGTATCGAGGAAGGCCCCGAGAAGGAGGTGCGCAATGTCTTGCTGCACAGGGACATACTTCCTGACTACGGCCGCTCGGAGTGCAATATGGCCTAGTCGGCGATGCAAGCGCCACGTCTGGCCATATGGCAGCAAGGCCGTGCTCTTGTGAAACGATCAGTGTGACGGGCTTCAGGATCAGGGACCCCAGAAGAGATTACCTGGTCCTGGCCAACGAGCTCTCCTCCCATGGTCAGCGTGGGGCGGGACGAGTAAATATCGCTGCGTTTGTCAAGGAGGTCTGTCATGGCCTCCATGGAGTTCAGGATAAGCATGGGCCTTCCGAGCGCTTCCATGTAAATGACGTCGCCTAGGGAATTGTAAAGTGTATAGTAAGCGTGTGTGGAACGTTAAGATGCATACCATAGCGCGTTTTCCAGTCGTTGAACGTCTTCCAAGGATATAGAAGTGGAATGTCAAAAAGGTTCCCCACTAACCAGCGACGTTTAGGCCCAGGGGGAGTGGGCAGAAGGACGTTTGTCTGGGTCACCCTGTAGACGGCCCATCCCAGGGTGAACAAGACAAAAGGAACGAGTAGGGGAAGATACGGAGTAGGACGTGAGTCCGGATGCCGTTCCATGCACGTCTAAGAGGTCTGGGAAGTGAAGACAGCAGCATTCTTCTATCACGATTATATAATATCCACATTCATCTGCTTATGTGAGTCATAAAACGCATCCAAAGACATGGCCACAGAAGATCTTGAGATACGTGTATTGCTGTTTAAATCAACGAAGCACAGCACATACCATATATGAAGAGTGTCACAAGATTAGGAGTACACCTGGCTCTGGCTGGGAACGGATGTCACAATACGAAGGGCTCCACCCATGCAGCCTAGTAGTTCTTGGAATGTCGGCAAAAGGGGACGAGGGTCTCAACACGTCCGCGACGTGAGAACAGCATGAAGACCCACACACTTAGTCAGATCGATTAGTACCTGACTTGGCGATGAATGACTCGACCCACATAAGGTGTCGGCAGCCCCCAGTGCTTATTCGAGCTGTACTGGATGCGAGGCAATTATCTTGTCTCATTTACTGCTGGTGGCCCAGGAAGTAGCCAAGTCCTGTGTACTTGCAATATCCGTAATAGTCCGAATTAAGGTTTATGAGACAAATTGAGTCTAGAGGACAAATATAGGAATGCATGTGCTCCCCTAAATCAAGCCTTAAATGCGAAAATTATATTTAAGGCGACCTAAAAGAAACTGAAGGTTATCGTCATTGATGCTGTACATTAATCGTCAATGTATAGTGACTCAACTAATAGCTTTGAAAAGTTAAACGAACATCTGCCAGTCACAGCACTATCATCACAGCTCAGAGGATAGATGTTGCAACATGAAATATGAAACTTGGATTAGCTGCTGCTGCTGCGCCACATAAATGATAACCTTGGAGCACCCGTGTTCCAAGGGTTGGTATCAGATTTGGTGCACAGGCCAGGACAGCCGCAGCATGATCCCCTGGTGAGACAACAGAGCTTGTGTGCGGAAGTTACTTCTATGTCACTAAGTACATTGGCTCTGATAGCATGTATCAATACATCAAGGAACTACCATTGTGCGTGTACTACACAGAACGGCTCTTCCTTGTGTGTTGGCGGCGAGGATTGGCAGTTGCATGCTACTCGTGTACCGCTGCAAAAGGTGTTCAATCAGATGAACCCGGAACTTTTTTCGGCGGAGACTTACAGTAAGAATGGGGACAGCAACACAAGTTACCCTCCGGCACCGAGCTAGATAGGTGGGTTTCACTCCGAGGAACGAGAGGCCGGAAAAATGCCTGACAAGCCACCCCGTGTCGCCGAGTAACCTAAAAGGGAAACATCACCTAACCCCTGCGAGGTAGAGATGCATCGCCCTTATCATCAAACTCAGATGCTCACGAGCCTCACGTTGCTCACACTCACGCATTAGCTCCAAACTCACCAAGAATGACCATGGCGTAACAAGCGCCATAATTGGATACTGTTTATCTAGTAGCCTCCCGGGGGTAGTTCTGGCGCGTAATCCATGGAGGACCCTCGGTGAGTCGAGGTAGTGACTCAATAGTTTTACTTTGAAGTTACGGGACCACTGGCACTGGTTTACGCCTAATGAAACCATGACTCCGGCACCGTCACCTTAATTGCAATTTCGATTCGTGACAGATTGCGATATTTGGGCTGGAGGCAGGGCCCAGCGTGTTCTATAAAGTGGACCTTGATGTCTCGCTGTTCAAGACAAAAGCTTGCCCAGGAGCACCCCCCCCTCATCATGTCGCTCTCGCTGCATCCGCACACGAATCACCATAGCCCGACAGTCGCTTCATTGTGCCACCACGCCCGCCGCACCCTCCGCGCTTCGCAGACATGGGTACCTTCATGTCGGCACCTCACCATCGTAAACCTGTTTACCGTGTCCGACTACAAAACCATATTCTTCCCCGTCGTAAGTTAACACCCGTGCTCCGTGGAAACTCGTGCTAATCGTCATGGCGTCCGCGCACAGATGATATTCTCCCTTGTGACCACGCCCGTCTATTCTCTCATGGCCGTCATGCAGTCCGCAATCTGGGTCTGGCTCCACCTGTTTCAATTCAACGTTTCGAATCAGTCGCTGAGCGGGCCTGAGGACGCGCTCAATAAGCCGTGGAGGCCCATTCCTGCGGGGCTCGTCTCAGTGTCGCAGGCGCGCGCTCTGCGATGGACGTTAGTCCTGGTGTGCCTGGCGGCCTCGAAGGTGCACGGCATCGCCCTCCTGAGCGCGTTGTTCTCCCTCACGAGCTATCTGTACGACGACATGGGTCTGAGTGGACATTGGTTCTGGAGAAACGTGCTCAACGCGATGGGGTATCTCTGCTTCGAGCTGGGTGGTACGATCATCCTCGGTGAGCGGGCAGTCTTCCTTTCTCTGGGTTTTTCCTCTTATTAACATGTTCATGTGGGAATAGGCGGGGGGAGCGCACCGTCGCGACAGACAATCGTCGCTCTCGCGTGCAGCGTGTTGGCTATCATGTCAACGGTGCATGCACAAGACTTTGCAGACGTGGACGGCGACCTGGTGATGGGGCGTGAGACAATCCCGATCAAATTCCCCGTAGGGTCGCGTTGGTACATGCTCGCCGTGCTCCCCGCCTGGTCCATCTTGCTATGCCGGTTGTGGAACATAGGGCCCGTGTGCAGCCTCGCGTTCACGTCTATCGGATTGTGCGTGGGCGTGAGATATCTCATGCTTCGTGAGACGGCGGAAGATGCCGCCTCATATGTCATGTACAATGTGCGTCTTGCTTTGCACGTCGACCTGCCGCCTTCTGCTGACCTCCTCGCCTGACGCGCACAGGTGTGGTTGTTTCTCGCCCATTTACTTGCGATCAATGCACGCGTTGCTATCTTGTCGTGGTAGTTTGCATGTTGCTATGCACCGTGTCCGTTGGCTGGCCCATCCTCCTTAGACCTAGATTCATATAGACAATATTTATGTACATCATATCGGATAATCTATGTACTCCTAGTACTCGTATACCTGACGTGCGTGCGTGGACACTGTACTGCCTTCGATGAATGATGAGTAGTTTCTCCGCAACCGTGCGTGGGAATACAGTTATGAATGCTCGGGTGTGGCACTCTTCCTTGGTTCGCGGGGATGCAAAGAGCAAGTTACGCAACGTCACAGATTCCTAAGGAGCTGCTCAATTGTTGGCCACCATCGTGCCTTTGTCAGTGTGTGAAACCGCAGGGCCGATCTGGGTGGTTTGACCCGACTTAAGAATTGAGCAGCTTCCAGTGATGGCATTCGACCCGACTTGGCCGACATCAATGGCTAAGCTACGAGAAAAACTACCGCTCAAATACCGGTCGGGGCATAGACATATGCATTGATTACAGATTTTTACCGAACGCCGATACTCTACCATATAATTCCGGCGGACTCTCGACTGAGATGTATTTATATAGTGCTCGCGCCTGTACGCTGCCAGTGGCCTCCTCGTCAAATCAACGCCAGTGCTTGGGTTCCTGTTTACCTGACTTGTCACTTTAGTGCGTGCCTTCTCGCGGTCCCATCACACAATTTATATAGAACGTATTCTAACATAGCTTAGCAAAAATAAGCTTTATTTCACACGAGTGAAAACCCTTCTTGGTCTTTAAGGCTGTATATGGGAGGTGGCGCGGAGTTCGTTTTGGAGAAGGCGGCGTCTTGGATATCGAGTTTTGTCCCCACACCAATAGACTGAAGGCGGCTTATCGTCCAGTAAATAGATGCTACAGTATGTCTGGATCACATAATGACAGAGTCATGAGTATGATTCTATTTCAAGAATGCTCATGGTGTGACGAAGTTAAATGAAAGGGCATAGCTTAATGTCCTCGCCATTGCGCGAGAAAACAAGCCCTTTGTGCCATGGGTATAGCAGCCGACCATCCTTTAGGAGCCAGTCAGGAAAGACGCATATGTAAAAAGGATCCAAAGAAGAGCCCCCGTTACAGGGTAGGAGAAGACTGGGCCGTCATGGTTGCTTGTGCTTCGAACGCGCGGGGTGTCAGAGGTGCCTTTCGCTGATTTGGACAATAATCCAAAGAGGGGATAGAGACACTCGGTTGGAGATTATCGGGGGAAATGGCAAATTTCTTCAGCCGCGGCAGCGTTAATCAGCTTATGAACATTGCGTGGAAACTGGCAATCCAACGTAACACCGCTTGCTTTGCTTTCGACTCACATCATTTAGTCTGCCAGACCGTGCGACCAAAATAATCAAGAGTGACATGATACGGCTGGGCTTTCCCTGGGCGCTGATGGCGAGGCACAATGAATAGGAGATTCTATACCCTAGGTGGTCACCACCTGTTATTGTTGTTGATTAAGCTCGGCGTCTACAGGGCTTGTGATTGGACGGGATCAACTCACCCTGACATCGGTAGGAAGGCCGGCTCCTATAAGCATTGGGAGTTGTACGTGAAGGAGCGTGTAATTGAGAGTGCTCGCAAGTTGTTCTTGGGAGCTAACTTCCAGTGTATAGCTTTCTCGGCGTGAGAGCTGTCGACTTGCTTGTGTGCCAGCTTGTTAATCCAGGACACCTGCGATAGTGTTTTTCTACAGGGAACGCACAACGTAAATCTGTATTTCGTAAAGAAACAGAAACAATAAAGTCGGTACGTTACATTACTCTTGCTTACGGAAGAAGCGCATTCGTTTCCTGACCGTAAGAGGGCAGCGGGGCCAAGCGGTCCATTGCCACCAGCGTATATAGTGACAGAAATAGATTGTTCGGGAGCGTTCAAGAGGCTCTGGAACATCTCTTGTTTTTACTTATGGAGAATTGGTTATCTGGTGAGAAGGTCCGAGTCCGGAGCAGTGGGTGCTGCACACGCGAGCTTCATGCTCAGCGCGCTCCGTGATATCGAGGGCAAAGTCGGGTAGTACTAGGGCACGCAGTGCACGGGAATATACGTGAAACCACCGCCCCTGATCGTCGTGGGATGGCAGGGGCAGTACCCTCATGTAGGATGCATGGGCAGCTATGTTGAAGCTGTGCTTCTTCTGCAACTCAGGTCTCAGAGGATTGCATTACAGTTGACTCTCTGCTTATGTAAGCATCATGGTAAGGCGCGCACTCGCACGGCAGAACCCGCTACCTTGTGTCTGCAATTCCAGGGACAAGCTTTGTAAACATGCTGACATAGGTAATCCACGATCAAGCCTTCTACATTGCCAGAGTTATGCAACATGGAGAGTATGACGGTCTCCATTGCCAAAAATTTAAACATGTGCCCCCTACATGTTTTGTATAGTTTTTACTTCCTGCCTGAAACCTAATACATTGGGGTATTCTATCTTTGGACATGATTTGACAATGATCTGGCCATGGTTGTGTTGGAATTGCAAACTGGCGCATGCATGACTTACTACTTCCTTTTTAGGCAACTCGGCAGAAGCCGACGCGCGCGCAAACTTTCGTCTCCTCTCCGCAGAAAACATGTGATTACTGCTACTTCCTTGATCACTTCGCTACCGTATAGTTCTAAGCCACAGGCAGTTTATCTAGCCTATTTACGATAGCTTGTCTTTTTCCCCCTCCGTCCTCGTCGTGTTTTCGAGACTGAGGTGAGATCTTACTTGATACTTCTTTAACTTACTTACTGACTGGTATTAGTGCCTATTGTCCTTGTTCTTAGGACATCTTTTTGGTGTTTCTTGTGCAGAAGATCACCCGTTTATATAACCTTGTTTATTACAAAATGTTGGCCATAGTTTGGATGTGGTATGATCATAGTCTGGTTGTGGTCAACATGGTTTGACACAGTTTGGTTGCAATCTGGTAGTGACTATGTGATAGGGCACTTTGGCTTGTTAGTCAACAACTATGGCTGTCCCCTGCAGCTACACCATCTTTCTTCCTCTCCATTTGCTGTGCCCTTGTCCTCTCCAAGTCCCTTCCCCTCATCCTCCCTTAGCCATGCCCTTGCTGCAAGGGCTCAGCAAGTGTGAGAGCTGCCAAATCCTATAGCAAGGGTGTCCTAGGGTGTGTGCCAAAATTGGGGTTGTCAGGCTATATTTTATTCTCCTGATTTTCCTTTACTTTTTACATATCTTTTGTATATTTCTATGGTTGCTGACCCACTTATTGCACATGAGATCTAGCAAAGTGATCTTATCATATTTTATTACATCTTATCTAGTGTGAAGTGGATGCTGGCATCAAAGCCAAACAACTAAAATAAATGATAAGGACAATTGTGCTTAAGCTATTACAAGGCCCTTGCTTTGGCACCTCATAACAATTTCTTTTTTTGTCTTTTTCTTTCTTTTCTTTTATCTTACAGCATGGTTTTTACTGCAGCTGTGAGCATAGCTCCACTCTATTTAGTAAGGACTCAATCTTGTTTCCCTTATAGTGTTATGAGGCACTTGCTTTGGCACCTTATAATGCATTTTCTTTTCTTTTTTTCTTTCTTTTATCTTACTTACTATATGTGTAGAATTAACTACAGTTGTTGAGCTTAGCTTCTACTTATAGTAAGGACTCTAGTTCCTTTCCTTTATAGTACTTTAGTATTTACTTACTAGAGTGTGAGCTTAGCTCCAAGTACTATAAAGCATTTCTTATTTCCTTTTATCTTTATTTATTAATTATAACATTTACTTGCTAAGGACTGTCACGATACAATTAGCAAGGACCCATCCCATTTCATTTCTATTTGTCTCTGTTTATCTCTTGTTTCACTTGCACTTGTGGCTATCTTACTACTAGTTTACTATGGACATGTCCCAGGTCACATGGCTCCATTGATTGCTGTGCAATCATTGTTGATCTGTGAACCTTACTTACATTTACTATTCTTAGAACTCTAATTTTGTATAAGTAGTTGAAAGCTTGGTGGTCTTAAACCCCAGTTTTGTCAACTTCACAATCTAGGGATTTTCTTATACTGTGCTTGATCTCAACTCACTTTCTTTTCACCTTCTAAACCCTAAGAACTAAGTCTAAGATCTCAAAGTCACCAAGTGTTGCTAAGGCATCTTAAACTTGTCATCCTGGATCCTCATTTAGTCATTGGTGGTGTCATCCTCATCACTATTTTGTTGATCCCATTCATTGTTGGTTTTTCACTACCTTATGATGCTGATCACACTGTTTACTTATTAAGTATACTTGTCTCTATCTCATCTTATTGGTATTTCTTTTCTCTTTATGGTTTGAGCCCCTCTTCAACTCTATTTTGCTCTTACTATATTTTCTTTATCTCATCATCTTCTCACCTCAGCACTTCTGCATGTGCTGAGGTGAGTATCTCTTCTACTCCCTGAGTTCTCTTCTGACATACCTGCTCTATGCAGCTCTTTCTGTCTTCTGTGTACCCTCTTCTCTCTGGTACACATCTTCTCTATCTTACAAACTGTTGGACTGTTGTCCTTTTGGCTCATTCATCTCCACCTGGGCTAACAAGCCTGTATCTGCAATGTGATGCTCAATCTACTATTTGCCACTTTGCCCATATTTCAACATTCATCATCATCAGGAATGTTTATCAAGCATATCAAGTGCATAACAACTACCTTGTTACCAGGGGTATAATCATTGCAAACCTTCCCCAAGACTGTCCAATAGGCTGCTCTTAGCAGAGTGTGCATCATTGAGATGAAGAGTAGGAACATGCAAATGAGTAGAGTGCATATTGGCTGGGCAGGGCCCATACCATGTGAAGCACAGGCTGTACACTAGAGAGTTGGACAAGCAATTACTCATTATTCTATTAGGGCTGTAAATGTGGGCCTTTAAATACAAAGGTATGTACACATGGACCAAGGTAGTGATGTGGCTGAGAGTGTGTTACAGTAGTACCTAGTGTTGGAAATTGTGCATGAATTACACCGCTGACCAGTTCCTTTCAATATGTTCCTTATATCTCTTATATTTCCTATTCCACCTTATCTCATATTATCATCTCATTCCATCTTATTTACTACCATCTCATCCTCCTCATTTTATCCTTATCTTCTTATCTCCATCTCCATCTAATCATCTGTGGCTCTGCTCTTACATCTATATCTGGCTGTGCTCTTTCCTTTCTACTTTCAGTTGCTTCTTTGTCATCATCTTTGTAGCTCTGCTACAACTCTATACCTTTGTCTATATCTTTTCTTCCCTTGTTGTCTCTGGCTCTGCTCTAGTCTTGCACCCTCATGTCTGGTGCACTCTTATACTCTCTGGCTCTGCTCAGTCTCCTTTTGCATGCCCTCATGTCTGGCACCATTCTTACTCTGGCTATGCTCTACATCTACCCTTTGTCCCATGTCCCACTCCCATCTGCAATAGACCCATCATCTCTCCTCTTGCTTGTCCTTATCACCTGCCCTATCCTGTGTTCACACCCAGAAGGGAAACAGATGACTATGAATGTCCCAGCTTGACATTGATCCTGTAGCTGATCAATTATCACAGCAATCACAGATTTGATTGACTAGATCTGGCAGAGGACCCCCTGGCTTTTGGTGCAGTATAGCTTGTCAAATATTTTATCTAGCATGTTGTCCACATTTTCTTGAAAACCAGTAGCTTTAGCTGTGGCAACACTAGCCAAAACCCTTTCCAACACCAACAAGCAATCCTTCTCTGCCTAAACTCTGCATCATGACCTGAAGAAGGCTGGTATGAAGGCTGTGGTGAAGAAGATGTTGAAGTATCTGTGTGTACTGCTATATTTTGTTCAGCTTATTCCCTTCACCCCACATATGTACTCTTTGTCTACTTACCATACACTCCTTGGACTACACCTGTTATGAGGCACTTGCTTTGGCACCTCATAAGAGGTTTCTTTTCCTTTTTTTCTTTTTCTTTTTCTTATATCTTACTTACTATAAGTGTAGTATTAACTACAGCTGTGAGCTTAGCTCCTACTTATAGTAAGGACTCACTTTCCCTTCTCTTTATAGTACTTGAGTATTTACATACTTAAGTGTGAGCTTAGCTCCAGGTACTATAAAGACTTATCTTTTTCTCTTTTATCTTTCTTTCTTTATTTACATCTACTTGCTAAGGACTATTACTATACAATTAGCAAGGACTCCTCTTTCTTGCCTTTGTTTATCTCTTGTTCATTTCATGCTTGTGGCTGAGCCACTTACTATAATCATCAGACATGTCTTAGGTCATGTGACTTCATTGATTGCTGTGCAATCATCATTGATCCTTGAACCTTATTCACTTGTACTATCTTTAGCACTCTAGTTTTGTATAAGTAGTTGAAAGACTGGTGGTCTTAAACCCCAGTCTTGTCCACTTCACAATCTAGGGATTCTCCTACACCTAAGCTTGCTACAAACTTGCTTCACTCTAAGTACTAAGTCTAAGATCTCTAAGTCACTCTAAGTGTTGCTAAGACATTCTAGACTTGTCACTCTGGATCCTTGTTTAGTCATCAGTGGTATCATCCTCATCACTATCTTGTTGATCCCTCTCTTCATTGTCATCAGGAACGGTTACTACACCTATCAAGTGCATATCAACTACCTTGTTACCAGGGGTATTATCATATCAGACCTTCCCTAAGACTGTCCAATAGGCTGCTTGTAGCAACACCTCCACCTACATGTCTGAGTACCCATGCACACTCTGGGATGACACATCCCTCCCACTCTTGTACTCTTGCACTTACTCTCCACCCTAACTCTACTAGTGGACACTCTACTATACACTCTCCTCAGATGTCTTCATCACTTGTCTCAGTGAGTAACACTTATCTCCTCCATCTTACTTCATCTTACACAACCCTGCAGTGTACTTAAACCATGTTGTGTCACCTACTGCATCCACAACCCTCTTACTCTGCTGCAGTCATGCTGGCTGTTCTCTACCCATATGGGTATTTGTCTGACTTGTTGCTATCAATATCATTGCTCATCCTTGCCTGCCATAGCCTGCACATACAGAAGAAGCCTATTCTCTCACAGAAGCATAGAAAAGAGAGGATGGACTTTGCTCTGGCATACCAGCATTGGACTGTGGAGGATTGGAAGAGGGTGGTTTGGTCAGATGAGAGGAAGTGGGCTTGGAAAAAAGCAGGGGGAAGGCTTAAATAACAGGCTGGTGGGAGGAACTCTAAAGTTTGGTGGTGGGTCTCTGATGGTGTGGGGATGCATGCCATGGGATGGAGTTGGATACACATGCAAGATTGATGGGAGGATAGATGGTGATTTCTATATGAAGATTCTGGAGGAATACCTTCAAGCCAGCATAAACTATTTTGGCAAATCTCAAGGTGATGTCATCTTCCAGCAGGACAATGACCCCAAGCACACATCCAGACAAGCCAAGAAATGGTTTGAAGACCATGGGATCACTTTTCTAGACTGGCCAGCACAGTATTCTGACCTCAGCCCCATTGAACACATCTGGGAACTTCTCAAGAAAAAGCCTGTAGCCTATGAAACCCCTCCCCCCTCAGAAGTATGGGGGCTATGGGAGAGGGTGGAGGTAGAGTGGGGGAAGATCACGACAGAAAATGTGAAAACTTGGTTGAACATATGCCTAGGAAGTTGCAGGCAGTAATTCAAGCCAAGGGGAGCCAAACCAAGTACTAGAATAGTTGATATTCCAGACATTTGTCTGAAACTCAAAAAGCTGTCAGAATGAGTTGATGAAGTAAATGATTCATATCTCCCTCAGTGATTACTCAATCTTCATTATCTAGGGCTCATATTGTAGCTGTGTTGTCAGGTGTCAAGACATACACTAATGTCTTTAGCCAGATCATAGCCATTGTCACACAACATTGTGATTTGTCAAAAATACATAAACATCCAGACAGTTTTTTGAGCCACTGTATAGTATAAGTAAGGTTCACAGACTGACTAAGATTGCACAGCAATCGATGAGATCATGTGACCATGACATATCCATGAGTAAGCTAACATGTGAGTCGGCCACAATCATGATATGAATAAGAGATAAACAGCCATCTCACCAGAGTGTAATTATAGACATGCAGCACCACATGCAGAGTGTGTTCCTAAAAACTGGCCAAGAGAGAGGTGTGAGGCTGATACTAACATTGAAGCCAAACAACTGAGGAAAAAGATTGAATTAACAAAAGGATTAACCATGCTTCAAAGCTAGTGGATATCCCAGATGATAATTAGTAAAGTAAGACAAGAGAGAACTAGAGGCTACTGCACCTAGTGCTAAGAGTGGCCTATTGGATGGTCTTAGGGAAAGTTTGTGATAACTATACCCCTGGTAACAAGTTAATTGGTATGTGCTTGGTAAGTGTAGTAAATGTTCTGGATGATGATGAAGAGTGGGATCAACAAGATAGTGATGAGGATGATACCACTGATGACTAAATGAGGATTCAATGTGTTGAGTTAGGATATCTTAGTGACACCTAGAGTGACTTAGGGATCTTAGACTTAGTTCTTAGAGGAGGAAGCAAGGTCATAGTGAGCTTAGGTCAAGCACAGTACAGGAGGATCCCTAGGTTGTGAAGTTGACAAGATTGGGGTTTAAGACTGCAAGTCTTGCAACTATTTATACAAAACTGGAGTCCTAAGAATAGTAACTGTAAATAAGGTTCACAGATCAATGATGATTGTGCAGCAATCAACGGAGTCATATGACCTGAGACACATCCATAGTAAGCTAAAGTAAATGTAGCCACAAGTGTGAAATGAACAAGAGACAAACAAAGGAAAATAGAGATGTGATAAGATGAGTCCTTGCTAATTTTATAATGATAGTCCATAGCAAGTAAATGTACATAAATAAAGAACGATAAAAAAGATAAAGAAGCTTTATAGTAAAACTCACAGCACAGTATGTAAATACTGAAGTACTATAAAGGAGAAGAGATGGAGTTCATACTATAAGTTGGAGCTAAGCTCAACAACTATAGTTAATACTACACTTTTAGTAAGTAAATGAAAAGAAAGAAAAAGAGGAAAAGAAAAAACAAGTCCATTACAAGGTGCCTAAGCAAGTGCCTTGTAACACCTAGTGGATATCCCAGATGATCAGAACCAGGGATAAAATGCTAAGTGAACTACTGTATATATAGTATTGGAACTAGTGCATAGACCATGCTATGCACTATAGGGCTGGAGTATGAGAACAGTAAGTAATGAGGTCATAGCTTACAATCAAAGGGACATGTCAGTGTGGTACAATAAGTGCAGCAACTGTGAGAACAATTAGAAAGATTTTGCAGTAACCATGAGAAAAGCAGTCATAACTATCTTGTAAGTGGGTTGATCTAGGATCTGACAATAGACACATCATTGGCTGACAAAGATGAACAAAAGGGACATATGGCTGTGGAAATCACTTTGATAGATCAGGAGTGATTGTAAGATCTATAGTGATATAGGTATAAGAAAAATAGGAAAAATGAAGAAGAAAATAAGGAAAATAATAGCAGCCTGACAAGAGGCACCATGCAACATGGACAAGGCTTTGTCCAGTAAGGTATGGTTCCCACATTCTATGCAGCCATTCTGTTGTGGTGAGTAAGGCATGGTCATGTGATGTTCAACCCTGAGCAGTGCCAGCTTGGCTTTGAGGGCATGGCCCATATATTCTCCACCCTTGTCAGAGTGGAATATGTGAAGCTTTCGATCTGTCTGCCAAGTTGCCCATGCAATGGAAGTGATCCAGAGCAGTTGACAGCTGGTCCTTGGACTTTAGGCCATAACAACACCATAACTGGAATAGTCATCCAGAAAGGTGGTGAAGTAGATATTGCCAAGAAGTGACTTGACATGCATGGGTCCTACAAGATCAAAGTGTATGGTATGAAGGACATGTGGTGCACATGAGTTGGACTGGGGTAACAGTCAACATGTGAGTTTCCCAACTGACAGCCCCTGCAGGGCACCATGGACTAATCTTGAACCCTGATACTTGATTAGGTGTGAGTTACCATATGATGTGTTCAGAGAGGTGTCAAAAACACTAATACCATATGTCAGCAGATGGGGGTGTCACAGACAGAGTGTTTGAGGATGGAGGTATGTGCAAATGTAACCAGTAGTTTCCATTTTCCAGAAGACCAGAACAGTAGATGTTGGTTCCTTTTGAGATGGTATTATAAGGCACTTGCTTTGGAACCTCATATCAAATATATTTTATTTTTATTTTTATCATACTTACTATAAGCATAGCATCAATCAACTTCAGCTGTGAGTTATACTATAAAGCATATCCTCCCTTCTGTCTGCACAGGAATGAGCCAACACTGGAGAGGAGGAAGAGAGCAGGTGTTATTGCAGCAAAGACATAGAGACAAGTGGTGCAGCCAAGACTGCAGAGTAGGGATATGTGGTTAGACATTATCTAGAATGTCTAAGGGTGTTAGAAAGTGGGGGAGTGAGTTTATGTAGTGGGCATCTATTTAAGAATGGGAGCATGGTCATTAGTTAAAAATTCCATGTGGTTTTTCTCACTTACCTGACTCCACTCCAATTGTGTGCATGGCAGCATGGCACATGTGTGGCACAGTGTGCTAGCATGTCTGGCTTTTTTTACAACTACTCTACACACCACCTCCTGCTGTCCAATCCTCTCTATTACCTACCTATCCTGCCCACACAGATCGAGTACAAGGGTAAGGGTCTTGATAGGCTTGCAGTGTGGTGAAAGCATCCTCACACAGATTGGTGCATCAGACCACAACAGGTGGATGTGCAAGAAAGGTGATCGGTATAATGCATGGAAATTGCACTACTTTATGCTCAAAGGATCACATCTATATTGGTTGTGAAGCAATAGTACCATGGTGCATTGTTTGCTTTCCTTGAACAGTTAATTGAACATGATTACTGTTGTCTGGCTCCAGTAGGAGACAAAAATCAAAGGCTATGTTAATATCGTTGGGTATAGAATCATTGCTGATGAAACCATTGATCCAGGCCATTATGGCTTCAAGATCATACATGATGCAGACAAGCTGCATTACTTTAGTTCTGATGAGCAAATTGTCATCCACAAGTGGATGACTACTATACATGTGAGCCAATGTATGCTTTGTATTTTACTTGGTTCATTAATGTCTGTTTTGTAGAACCAGTCATATCTTCTGTCAATATTCCAACTATTCCCTATGATGATAGAAGTATGAGAAAATAGAGGAAAATGAAGAGAAAAATAGGGAAATTAATAGTGGCCTGACAAAGGCAAAGTCTGCCGTACCACCCATCCATCCTTTGCACAAGATGTGCAGAGGAATGTCTGTTCAAATCAACATAGGCTCTTTCTCTTTCTCCAGATGTCTAAAATATAGCTTCCTCAATGTTTCAGGCAATGTTGTTGACCAGGGTATTTTGCTACAGGTTTGGCAGTATATTACGTTGACATGCCAGATATACCTTATTGACTGTAACTGCTAATGGGGTCATGATATAGATACTGACCATGACAATCCAGGGATGGCCATTGAGACCCCCATCAAAGTTACACTCCATTTCACTGTCTGGAAGGACCAGCTGTACACAAAGACTCCCCATCTCACAATGGTGCCTCCACCCGATCACATCAACACCACCCAGTACTACTGCACCATTGGGCATAGAAAGCAGTGAGCATGCTTCCTGTGTACTAACAATGCACCACCAACATGCTCCCTCCCAATTGCAGATCTCAGGGAGGTGGCATGCTCTGCAACATGGGTGATGATTGAGTTCTTGATAGTGGAGAAAGGCCTGATGTGGGTGGATGTGTACATGCTGTGCAGCGTCACAGGCGATCTTAGGATGCATAAAGTGGTATGTTGGCAAAGTGTGTGCATCTTTTGAGTACTGACTGTGTTCTGCACCCCAAGGTGGACATGCCAAACTATGTGGTGAGTCCTCAGGTGTTGTGGCCTTTGCAGTGGGATTCAGCATGATGTGAGTCTTACATTTCCTGTTTTGATTGGGTTGTGACAATTAATGAATTGCCTGCAGGACATTCTTACCAAACCCATGGCTGTAAATCCATTCCTCGACTGACAGCCCAACTGCCAGCCTGATCACATGTATTTCCAATGTTTTCTTGCATTCACACTGAGTATCCTGCATCCCCACACAACCAGCCCATGTATTTGTTGATGATTATTGCACTGTATATTACTGGTATATTGTAATGGTATACTACATGATATTATCCTTCACAGATATTGCAGTCTACAAATACAGTCAGGGACATATGTGGCAGATTACAGCAGTTCTTCCAATATTCAGTCATATTGGTGGGGAAAATGCAAGCTATGTGATGATGGGAAGTCAGTAAAAGTGCCCAGCAGACAAGCAGACTGCACAGCAGTGTGTGGCCCAGTGTGTGTGTGAGCCCCACACATATATTGATGTGGTGCAGTATGTGTGGCACATCATCAAAGCAACTTCATTGATCTCTCTTCTTCCCTCTTTCCACCTGCCTACTCTGGGATCTCTCTGTCTGGCTTATCTTATTAAACTATTTCTCTCTCTTTTGTGAAGAAATATTTTGCTTCCTTTCTGTCCAAAGCTTGCTTTGGGTGGTTCTTTCAGAGAGACCAAGCCTATAGATTTGTGAAGTCTACCAGCATGGCCTTAGTTTGCTGTTGCCAAAGGCAGTTGTTCATTCAATTGCTGGACCTCTCTCAATCTGTGGTGTTCAGCTGCTTGCTCTCAACCTCACTTCCACCTGTCTAACAGAAAAGGGGTGATACCTGAGTTGCACCTTTTTTTAATAAAGGCTATAAGCATTGTGATCTGACACTGCCTTGCAGCAATTTCCTCTGACTGTGACTATCTGGGGTGTGTGGAGGATCTGGCAACTCCTTCTCTGACTCTGGCTCTGGCTCTGGCTCTGGCTCTGGCTCTGGCTCTGGCTCTGGATCTTGGTTTTTTTTTACAGCTGCCTTTCTTTTTCAAATGGAAAACAATTTGAGGTATTTCATTATTACTGATTTGACTCCATCATGCTTTTCTTAAATATATACTTTTCAGCCCTAGACCTCTTGAATACTGGCCACCATCCCCAAATGTGCAACAACATGGTGGTCAATTGCCTGGGTATGTCTCTTCAGTTTTTTCTTCTCATTTTCTTCTTGCTAAAATTTATTTCATCATCTTTTCAGTGCAGAACTACCTTCTGCCAACCAGAGTCCTCAAACCCAACATGATGCAGTGCCTGGGTATGTCTGCTTCAATTTTAATATTTTATTCTATTCTTTGCTGACATTTCATCATCTTTTCAGTCCAGAACTGCCTGCTGCTAATCAAGACCCTGAGATCCAGCATGAGGATGCAGATCAGAGGTATGTCATCATACATCACATAGACCTCTCAATTCTGTGTAACTAACTCCATTACTCCTTTTCCTTAGATCACCACCCACACACTCCTGAGTGCACTTGCCAAGCTCAGCATGAGCAAGATAGGAGGCAACATGAGCAGCAAATGACATCACCATCATTACATCATGCCCAGCAAAGGGATCCTCCTGTGGGAAATATCCCACAGCCTAACTTTGACCAAGTGCCA
>QLPN01011635.1:4939-16232 GCA_003314395.1 Albatrellus ellisii
ACCCCTGGTTCTTCAACAGGGGCATGCCCAACAGCTTCATCCCAGCCTGGGACACCCTCCCCTTCCCAGCCTACGAGGAGTAAGTGGAGGGCAGGGGATGACAGGTCAGGGGACCCCACCAAGTGTCGCAGGCAATGCATTGCATGAAGAGGGGGTGATGTTACAAGGCACTTGCCTTGGCACCTCATAACATGTTTATTTTCCTTTTTTCTTTTTTTCTTTCTTATCTTACTTACAAGTAAAGTGTAGTATTATTACTACAAGTGTGAGCTTAGCTCCACTTTACTTAGTAAAGACTCATATTTTCTTTTCTCTTTTATAGTACTCAAGTATTTACATACTTAAGTGTGAGCATAGCTCCAAGTACTATAAAAGACTTATCATTTTCCTTTTATCTTTCTTTTATTTATTATAACATTTACTTGCTAAGGACTATCACTATACAATTAGCAAGGACTCGTCGTATCTCATCCTTATTTACCTCTGTTTATCTCATGTTCATTACGTGCTTGTGGCTGAGCCACTTTATATCACATGGACGCATACTTACTGCACATAACTGCACATTATTGTTTACTTACTGCACAATACTGCACAACTTTACTATACTTAGATTGTTAGTTTTGTATAAAAGGTTGACAAACTGGTGGTCTTAAACCCCAGTCTTGTCAACTTTGCAATTTAGGGATTTACCTCCACTGTGCTTGACCAGAAAGCTCACTAGTTTGCTCTATCTCAGAACAAAGTCTAAAGATCTCTAGAAGTCATCTAAACCATCATTTAAGACGTCTTACACTCGTCACCCTGGATCTTCAATTAATCATCGGCGGAACCTTCCTCATCATCATTGCATTAATCCTGATCTATATCACAATTCAACATCTCTACTATGCTTCTCAATTCCATCTTCAGGCTCTAGTTACCAGGAGTACAATTATAGATCTTCCCTAAGACCGTCCACTAGGCCGCTCTTAGCAGTTGTGGTCAATAGTGGTGAGACAGTTGTGGCTGATGACCAGTTGTTTGATGCCATCGAAGGTGTTCTGGTGGGTAGGGGACCACTGAGTAAATTGCAATTCAGCATCTTTGGTAGTTAGAGGGGTAAGGATACAGGTGTGCTCAGTGAGTTGTGGCAGAAAATTTGCAATGTAGCAGACCAGGCTGAGGAAGGCATGGACATCAGTGGCCTTCTGCAGGGTGGGCCAGGAGAGGATGTGATTGGCTTTCACATTATCCACCTCAATACCACAAGCAGAGATGGTGTGGCCTAGAAAGTTGAGTTTTTTGCAGAACAGGGAAGTTTTCTTTGGGGAATAATAAAGGTGGGCATCACAGAGCACTTGGAGGATGGCTTGAATGTTTTTTGCATGTTTGGCAATGGAGTTGGACCAGATGATAATGTTGTTGAGGTATATGTAGCATATGAGGCCAAGGAGTGGATGGAGTGTGGCAGTCATGCACCATTGGTGAGTAGCAGGCATGTTGTGGCCACCCATGGGTATGACAGGCCATTCATAAAGGCCAAAAGGCATTGTGATGGTGGTAAGGTGGATGTCATCTGGGTGGACCCAGGTCTGAAAAAATGAGTTAGTCATGTTGATCTTGCCCCAAATTGTTCCCTTGGTGCAGGCAGCAAGGATGTTGTTGATGCAGGGAAGAGGAAAATTGTTGGGTACAGTGTTAGTGTCAAGCTATCTGTAGTTGTTCACCCAATGGGGAAGGGCAGTGGGGTTGGATTTGGGGATGATGAAGGCTGGGGAGCAGTGTGAGCTAGATGAAGGGTGTATGCAGCCTGTTTGAAGGTGTTTGTTGATCAAGATGCACCAGGCCTCCTTGTATTTGTGAGGACATGAGTATTGGCACATCTTGATGGTGGTATTGGCATCATTCAAGGTGATGTGGTGATAAATGTTGGTTGGGAGTTTGTTGACATGTGGGAGGCAAGTGGGGAAAAGGTCAGCACATTTTGCCTTCATGTGTCAATCCAGCTCCTGGAGTTGCTCAGCATGTGTAGTAGCACCTTCTGTTCCATCTAAGGCAGAGATGTGAGACTGTATGGCTGCAGAGAAATCAGTGGAAACTGGCTTGAAGGTACACTCTACATGTGCACACAGTGATATCAACTGGTCCTCTAGTTCCTTGGGAACTGTGGGACAATGATCTATGAATAGCAGTGGCATGACAGGTTTGCCATGTGGCAGTTCACTATTGAGAAGGTCAATGCTAGTGCCTTTTGGTATGTTTGTATGCAAGTGATGGTCCACAACAATGTGATTGTGGGACAAGACAGGTCCTCTGAGGACAATAGGCATACATAAGGTGTCTGGTGTGATACGAGCATGGACAACACAAGGCTTATGAGAAAAATATAGGGACAATACAATAGGGCAAGCTTCACCCAGTGGGTGGTGGAGACAATTGGTGCAGTATGGAGAGAAGAAATGGAAGACACAGTGTCAGCAGGTGCAAATGTGGAAGTGAGATTTACAGGGTTGGGCAACTGGCAAAGGCAAAGGCCTGTGTCAGTGACAGGTGATTCACAAATTAGGACATACTGGGACCCATCATCAATGAGTGCCCTTATGTGTTGGGAAGCAATAGGCCTGTCAAGCTGGCAGTGCCACAGCAGGGGATTGGTACAGAAGGGAGGGAGAGAAAAACAAGGAGGGGGAGGGATGTATGTACTTGTTGCTGCTGTCATCAGAGTTGTCCAATCCAGGGTCGATCACCCTGGTGGTAGAGAGGTTGGGAAGGATGGCAGTGATGATGTGATGATGGTGTGGTTTCACAGCAGTGAGTGCCATTTATTGGGTCAAGGGCTGATAATGTTCAACCATGGGATAGTTGTTTGGGCATGCTGTGGAGTGGTGGCCCACATAGAAAGTGTGGCATTTGAAGCATCCTTCATATTTCATCAACAGTTCACATTCTTGGGTTGTGAGCTTGGGGATCATGCATCACAGTGTGACAGATTGCGCTGTTGAAGAGGAGGCAGTAGTAGCACAGGAGTAGGAGGTGGACCTAGCCCACAAACCAGCCATAAGTTTGGCTAATTCCTCTGTATGTTTCTCATTGTCACAAAGATGATGCCAATCAACATGATTGAGTTTCTTGAGCCAAGTTTGGAGTGGGATGTCATTGGGAAACTCCTTGTGTTGGATGTCAGAAGTGACTGTGGTGTTTAGATTGGCAGTAAGTTGGCAGCAGAAAGCAGCATCATCCAGGTGAGAAGGAGTGTCATGGAGGAGTGAGTTGATGCCACTAAGTGAAACTTGCCAGTCCCAGAAAGGGGTTTCATTTTGTTTGGTAGTGAGGAGTTGATTCCTGAGATGGAGCTCCCAGTCAGGTTCAAGCCAACATTCATGCAGTTCTGTTACAAATGCATCAAAGGTGAGCAATTCAAGAACACTGCTATTGGTGATAAGCCAATTGGTGATATGAGGGTCTTGAAAACCAAAAGACACTATGTGTACTTGGTCAGCTTCATCAACTGCTTTGAAGGTAAAGTATGCACAGCATCCCTGGATCCAGAGATGCAAGATTTCAGGCGATATTTGCCCTGCAGTAAGGATTGGTGGCTTGGAGAGTGAAGTTTGTTTGAATCAAGCTTGCTCCATGCACAGTGGCACTGTGTCAGAATTGCTGTTGGATTCTGATAGGTAGTGAGAAAATGGGGGGGGTGCAGATGAGGCAGATGAGGAGAATGATGTGGATGATGGTGATGATGATTTTGTGATCAGAGTTGGAAGAATCAGTGATGTGGATTCATGAGAAAATGATGTAATATCTGATTTGGTGGTGATCAGGTCTGATGGAACAATGATGTCAGGTGTGATGGGAGTGGGTATATGTGGTGAGGCAATGTGGCAGGAACATAACTGCAGTTCAAACAGTCCAGATGTTGAAGTTGAAAAAAAAGTGGAAGTGCACTTGTGTGTGGAACACTCAAAGGAGACAAAGATTGGACAAAGGCAACTAAACTGGACAACTGTCAGTTTCTCAAGCAATGGACAATGATGGTAGGTCAGGGTACAAAGAATGAGAAGAGGGTGGGAAGCTGATCCTAAGTTCTGGGGTTGTTTAGTGGTCTTAAGTACTGTTCAATGAGAAGAGGAATGCATAATGTGGGTGGTGGGAGATCTGGTAATGTGAGGGCATGTGATATCCTGATGTAGGTGATGCTGACATATGTAGGGGGTGGATCAGGCAGGTGTCAGGCAGATGTATGTAGTGAGTAAGCTGCAGGGTTACAGATTGGTAGATAAGACAACCAACCATCTTGATGTGTATTGCAGAATGCATGAAGATATTGTCCCAGTTCTTGGTTGTACCACTCTGTTTGACCATTGGTTTGGGGATGATAAGCAGTGGATAAACTCTGAGAGATATGAAGAGTGTGAGTAAGAGCACAGGTAAATTTGGAAGTGAATTGTGGTCTGCAGTTGGAAATATTCTTTGTTGGTAAACCAAAACATTTCCACACTTGTTCTGCATACAGGATGGCTGTTTGTTTGGCAGTGATAGAGCTAGAACAAGGGGCTAGAACTATGGCTTTAGTGATGTCATGATCAACAAATGCTGCAATGGGATTGTATCCATTCAAGACAGGTAGAGCAACAATAAAATCCATAGTAACCATGGAAAAGGGGTGAGCATTTGGAATTGGGTCGATTGTTTGTGGTGGAACATGAGGACAATGAGTCAGGATTTTTGTTGACTGACAGGTAGAACATCCTGAAACATAATCAAACACAAATTTATACATTCCAGGCCACCAGAATGATCATTGGACTAGATCATAAGTCTGGAAGCATCCCAGATGACCTGCAGAAGGGAGATCATGAAGATGTCTCAAAAGAGATCATTTGAGAGGTAAGTCAGGAGGAATATAGAGACAGGAAGAATTAAAAACTAATCCATCAGAAATCTCACAACATTGGTGAAGATTCTTTTGAAGAGGACTAGTTTTCAGTGCTTGAAGCATTTGAATAATGAGGGATACTTCATTATCAATACACTGTGCTTGATGAATCTGTGAAATCAGTGTTTCATCATCAAACAAGATGGTTACAGCTTTTACAAATAAAGCAGAAGGGAGTAATACTTGATCTGTATGATCTTGTTCTCCCTTATCATGATTGTGTTGTTGGGAGAGAAG
Organism: Albatrellus ellisii; assembly: GCA_003314395.1. NCBI lineage: Eukaryota > Fungi > Basidiomycota > Agaricomycetes > Russulales > Albatrellaceae > Albatrellus > Albatrellus ellisii. The sequence continues at coordinate 10,098 of QLPN01011635.1, forward strand.
ATCAGATTTCCCCATTTGGGTTCCTGAAACATGAGTAATGGTGAAATGAAATTGAGTCAGAAATAAAGCCCAATGAGCTTGGCGTTAAGAAAGTTTGTGGGTGTCTTTGAAAACTTCTAGATTTTTATGATCAGAAAGGATTTCAATCACATGTGGAAATCCTTCTATAAAATGGCACCATTCTTCCAATGCTCTGATGATAGAGAGAAGTTCTTGATCATAGATATCATAATTACATTTTGTTTCATTGAAGGTTTTAGAAAGAAATGCAATTGGGTGCCATTGTTGATTGTCTCCCTTCTGAGACAATACTGCACCATGAGCAAATTAGGATGCATCATATTCCAGTCTAAAAGGTTGTGCAATGTCAGGTTGGGTCAGTACTGGTGCCAAAGTGAAGCATTGTTTGAGTTTATCAAATGCATTCTGTTTTGTTTTGCTCCAATGCCAAGAAACACCTTTTTTGTTAGATCATTTAGCAGTTGGGCAAGATGAGAAAAATGACAGATGAAATGCTGATAAAAACTCCCAAACCCAAGGAAACCTCAGACTTCCTTGAGGTTACAAGGTAATGGCCATCTGGCAATACCATGGAGTTTGATTGGATCCATCATAACAGTATTAGCTTTGATTCGTACACCAAGATATTCAACTTCTTCCTTATGAAATTCACATTTGGAGGGCTTTAGATATAGATAGTGTTTGCACAATCTTGTCAGGACCTCAATAACAAGTCAACAATGTTCTTCTAGGTCAAGGGTAGCAATCAGGATATCATCCATATAAATGAATACTTTGCCCATTTCAATAAGATCAGCAAAGATATTGTTCATTATATTCTGAAACATTGCTGTTGGATTTCATCTGGTATTTATGCCACTGAGCAGTTCCCTTTGCCATATTCTCTTATTTACATCTTATCTTTCTATCCATCTCATCTATATCTTATCACAAATATCTTATCTTATCTCATCTATCACATCTTATCTCATGGCTCTACTCTGTTGTTATCTATCTGTGGCTGTGCTCTTATCTTCTGCCTTTGGCAGTCTCTTTGTCTTTCTCTTTCGAGTGGAGCTGAACTCTATAGCTTCATCTCCATATCTACTCTTTCTCCATCATCTCTGGCTCTTCTCTAGTCTTACACCCTTATGTCTGGTGTATTCATCTACTCTGTGGCTCTGCTCTTTCTGTGTCTCCTCTCTGTCCCTAATGCACTTCCTCTTATCTGTCTTCCTTGTCATCACCTGCCCTATCCTGCATTCACAATTGCTGGTGAGTTTGTGAGACCAAAAAACATTACCAAGGGTTCAAACAACCCTCAGTTGGTTTTAGAAGCAGCTTTCCATTTGTCACCTTCCTTGATTCACACATTGTTATAGCCCCATTGTATGTCAAATTTGGTGAAATACTTGGCATGACATAGTTTGTCTATAATATCAGAGAATAGTGGCAGTGGATACTGATTGTGAACCATTAAGGCATTGAGACAACAATAGTCTTGAACTGGTTGTAATTTTCCATCTTTTTTTTTGACAAAAAAAAAAGGGGATGCAAACAGTGATTGGGAAGGATGAAGGATGGATATAACCTCATTGTGTCATATCATCTAGAAATTCATCTAGATGCTTCTGTTCAGCAGGGTTAAGGGGGTGAACCTTGCAATTTTGTTTGGTAGGAGCATCTGGGAGAAGATCAATAGCATGACCCCATTTACCCCTAACTGGAAGGGATTCAGAAGCTTCTTCTTCAAATATGTCTTGAAAACTAGCATATTCAGGGGGCAGTTGATCATCAAGATCTTGTTGTTTTGCTTGATTTGATGCAGCTAGATCTGTAGCTTGAGATATGCCTTGCACATTTGTTAGGAAAAGAAATAGTATTTCTTTTCAATCAATTGTGGGGTTATTTTGTCTTAACCACAAATGTCCTGGAAGTACTTGATCTGTACCAATATCAGCAATAATGGCTGTGAGTATTTCAGTATGTTTCCCAAATTTTAGAACACATTTGACATATTGGTGAATCATACCAAATTTATTGCTATAATTATCAGCATTATGCATGATAATGGGTTTGTGGAGTGTGTAGGTGGGGATTTTTGCATTTTTGACTGTTCTCTGGCTAATGATATTGGAGGTTGCCCCACTATCAATTAGTGCTGGTACTTGAATGCTGTGATCTTCTGTTTGAAGTGTAACTGGTAGATGAAAACTGTTTTCAGCAGCTTTGGCAGTCATACTATTATTACAGAATTGAGAAACTAAGGCCTTATACCACACAGTAGATATAGATTTTTTCAAAAATCCTCTTTTAGAGATTGAGTGCAAATGCACTGTTCATTGATAGGTAATTGCACTAACAAATGCTGAATACATGCATGGACAGATGCAGTGTCCACAATTGGTTCATCATCTCCCAATGGGACTTCTTTGATCTGTATGGATGGGGCACACACAGTTTTGCGAATGTATGTGGGTGGTTCCATGATGCTAGGTATTGCTTCTTTGTCAATTCGCCACATATGCAGTCCTTTCCATGTGGGGCATGACAGCATGGGTGATGTGTTTTGCAGTGCCTTGTTAGGGCAGTTGCATGACATGTGACCAGGTTTCTGGCAGGCAAAACATCTGCTAGAGTCAAAAAGCCATTTCCACTCGTCAGGTGTGAGTTTAGTGATGCATGGTGTGGTTACATGATTGATGTCCATCACATTGGGGTCTCAGGTAGTGCAGGGACCAGTGAAGGTGGCTACAGAAGTGGCAGAATATGTACACTGTATGAATCTGTGAATCAAACTGGGATGCCATTTTGGCCCATTTGTTGAGGGTGGTCAGCATGTCAGCCATCATGTAAACACAATTGGAGATATTTTGGTTTAGTCCCAACTGATAGAATGCACACAGAGCCATATCATCTTTAATCTTGGCATTGGCTGCCAAGATTTAGAATTGCACAGTGTAAGCATTGGTGGAAAATGTCTTCTGTTTGAATTGCTGGAGTTCTGCTGTAGCACATACCTTGCACTGAGCATCTTTGAATGCTAAATCAAGTGCTTGGCTAAACTTGGTGAAGGTAGGGCATCCACTACATTAGGTATCTTCAATATAGTGGTTGTGCCAGGCAAGTGCCATCCCTTTTTGCATGAAAGATAAGATACACATGATCTGCTTTCTTTCATCCATGATATTGATTCCTTCAATATGCAGTGTGCATGAGTTGATAAAGGCATGATACTTTGTTTTATCTCCATCATAAATCTCTGGCTTAGCTGGTTTGAAGGATGATTTTGTAGACATGATGATTGGAGTGGTCAGGGGTGCAGCAGGAATATGTGGAGTAATGGGGATGGGTGGAGGTGCAAGTGAAATTGGAGTGACTGGGGGACCAGTGAGGATTGTCAGCAACTCAGCTTCAATAACTGAAGCTCCTGGGAAGTCTTGCATATAGGTGTATAATTCCTCAGAGGGTGGGTCTTTGTCAAGACTGGAGGTGTCAATATAGTGGTTAGTATTTATGACTCTCCACTTTTGATGGCCAAGGTATTCAAGGGTGTGTCTGCTGAAGACAGCTGTGTTTCATCAGCTGGAGAATTGAAACTCCAGATGAAGGGTAGTGGGGATGGGAGGAGCCACAGTGTTGGCTACACAGTGAGGTAGAGTAGCTTAGTCTAATGTTACAATCTAGTACAGCAAGATGGCCAGCTATGATTATACTGGGTTAGATGAGAGACTCAGAGCATAGCACACAATGGGAACACAACCAGAATGAGATTGGAAAGTGACAGGGACAGAGTACTGTATAACACAGGAGACTAAGCTAAAGACCCTGTATAGTACCTGTCCTCTTTTATAGTAAACAACCCTATGTCAAAGAATATTCTAATATGGTAATTATAGTACAAGGCCACATCAGCACTGTGGAAAGGAATTTTCCAGTGAAACTGTGCATAGAAGGTGGTCTTAGTAAGATGCTGCAGTGCAATTAAACTAGTAGATGTAAGTACAGAAAGAGGTAAATCATAACAGAAGGTAAAATGACCTAGACAATCTGTCTATGCACCAATGGAGTGCAGGTGGACATGAATCCACATTCTGTGGCATGCCCTGGAGCATTGTGGTGAGCTTGTAGGAAGCTATCTCTAACCCAGAAATGTTGTCTTTATTCTGGGCTGCCTTCTGTCTTACACAGGTTGGTGATAAGTGAGGCAGTATGGAGCTAGAGAGAGGAACAGTCTGTGCTAAGAGCAGCCTATTGGACGGTCTTAGGGAAGATCTGTAACTATACCCCTGGTAACAAGGTAGTGAATACGTGCTTAATATGTGTAATAGATGTTCCTAATGATGATGAAGATTGGGATTAATGAGATAGTGATGAGGAGGATTCTGCCAATGACTATACAAGGATCCAGAGTGACAAGTATAGGATATCTTAGCGATGCTTGAGAGTGACTTAGAGATCTTAGACTTAGTTCTTAGAGTGTGAAGTGAGTTTGTAATGAGCTTTTAAGTCAAGCACAGTAGAGGAGAATCCCTAGATTGTAAAGTTGACAAGACTGGGGTTTAAGACCACCAGTCTTTCAACTACTTATATAAAACAGGCACCCTAAGTATAGTAAAGTTACACAGTAAGGCACAGTATTGCACAGCAATACACAGTAAGGCGCAGTAATGCATAGTAAGACGTGTCCGTTGTAAGTAATGTGACTTAGCCACAGGCACAAAATGAACAAGAGATAAACAAGTGTAAATAAGATTGAGAAAAAGGGGGTCCTTGCTGATTGTATAGTGATAGTCCTTAGCAAGTAAATGTTATAATAAATAAATAAATAAAGATAATAAAAGAAAAGATAAGGATAAGTCTTTATAGTACTTGGAGCTAAGCTCACACTTAAGTATGTAAATACTTGAGTATTATAAAGAGAAAAGAAAATCATTATGAGGTGCCAAAGCAAGTACCTCATAATAGTCTGTACATCAACCATCTCAATCACATTCAAAAGGCCTCTGGTCACCAACTGCAGAGGACATATCTTTGGGTAATGACTCATAAGACTGAAAAGAGAACTGAAGGATGTGTGGTCCTCATCTCCTTATCAAGGATGACATGTGCAGTATTGTGCATTGCCTCAGCCTCACCTGCAGCCTCCATCTTTGTGGTGACAATGTCTTCTGTGCCACAACCTCCATGCATGTCCATTTAGACATTCTGTGCAGAAATTGAACAAAAAAACATATTAGGATGGCCATGTGCTCTGACACACCTCCACAATATCACCACTTGTGAATGAACATGATGCTCTTCAATTTCTCATTGCATCCATTCAAGGAAAGGGTGATAGCAAAACTGTTCTGGAGGCAGTGTACGGAATGTAAATGTCTTCCGTGCGAGTTCAAGGTGTAAGGTGGTTTGATAGACGTGTATGACCAGAGCAGCGGACTCTTAGGCTAGAACACGTAATAGAATGGATGAAGATGATATTGAGAAATGAAACTGAGATAGCGGCGGGCTCGGCGTAGCATAGAATCTGCGTGATTCGACTGATGGCTCATGGTAACTGGAAGGTAGCTCGTACTCGTAATGGCTGGAAAGTAGCTGGAGAGGAGGGGCGCACCCCCGACTCCTTAAATACAGTAGTCTCGTATGTACGTTGCTCCGTCTCCTTGGCAGCGTTCGCGTAGCGTAGTTTTAGTGCGTTATAGACGTATCGTACTATGCGCTGCCAGACCGTTCCGGCGCGCGGCTGCTAAGTAAGTAGGTAACCTAGATTTGTGTGTCCAAAATCGTCAGTAGCCTGCTTGCAGGTCTTACAGCAGGACATGAGGTGTGAGAAAGATAAATATCTAGTCATCATCCAGGTACAGTACATTGCACTTTGGTAATACTAATGAGAAATGAGCACTGTCTGCAGAAGTGATATGGTGCATACAGAGAGCACATGCAGGTGTATCATAGGTGCACTCCACCAGTTGCCCTTTGCTGTTGCCGGAATTGTTGCCCTTGCACTATAGTGTCTGCTGGACAGCCCCACAAATCTGTAGGCTGCTTATCACCCACCTACTCACAGCATCCACTGTCAAGTGCACATGTGTGATGAAGACATCTATGGACAGCAGAGCTCACAAGAATAGGGTC
>QLPN01011640.1:0-30518 GCA_003314395.1 Albatrellus ellisii
AGTGGAGCTAAGCTCACACTTGTAGTAATAATACTACACTTTACTAGTAAGTAAGATAAAAGAAAAAAAGAAAAAGAAACACGTTATGAGGTGCCAAAGCAAGTGCCTTGTAACACTGCCCAGCTTCATCAAAAGTAAGCACTGACCTCAGTCTCTTCATAGAAGACTGAGGGAAAAGAAAACATGCAAAGGAAATTTTCGATAACTAAAGAGTCCATTCATATCATCCCTGAGTCCTGCAAGAGGTCCATGTGATGCAGCCATGCAGTCATGCATTTGCAGTCACATGCATTTGCTGTTGCATGTTACTGTAAACTCCAACAATGCTTTGTCACATCTCAATAGTATTCATGCCTGCATCATCAACACCTGCACTGGCAGATCAGCAAAAGGCTTCATCACAGGCACCAGTAAGAATGGATAACTGTTATGAGGCACTTGCTTTGGCACCTCGTAACAGTTTTCTTTTTTCTTTTTCTTTTTTCTTTATCTTATTTTACTAAGTAAAGTGTAGTATTATTACTACAAGTGTGAGCTTAGCTCCACTTTACTTAGTAAGGACTTATCCTTTTCTTTTCTCTTTTATAGTACTTAAGTATTTACATACTTAAGTGTGAGCATAGCTCCAAGTACTATATTAGACTTATCTTTTTCTCTTTACCTTTCTCTATTTATTATAACATTTACTTGCTAAGGACTATTACTATACAATTAGCAAGGACTCTCTTTTTTTCGTCTTTATTTACATCTGTTTATCTCTAGTTTGTTTCGTGCCTGTGGCTGAGCCACTTATATCACATGGACGCGTACTTACTGCGCTTTACTGCGCACTATCATTTACTTACTGTGCAATACTGCGCAACTTTACTATAGTTAGATCTCCAGTCTTGTATAAATAGTTGACAGACTGGCAGTCTTAAACCCCAGTCTTGTCAACTTCGCAATCTAGGGATTCTCCTATACTGCGCTTGATCTACACTCGCTACTAGCCCGCTTCTCCACAAAGAACTAAGTCTAAGATCTCTAAGCCACTATAACATCACTAAACGACATCTTACACTTGTCACTCTGGATCCTCATATCGTTATTGGTGGAATTATCCTCATAACCATCTCATTGATCCCAATTTTCATTGTCATCAGGAACTTCTATTATGTGCATCAAGCACACATTCAACCTCCAGTTACCAGGAGTATCAATATAGACCTTCCCTAAGACCATCCAATAGGCCGCTCTTAGCAATAACTGAGTGCACCAAGTGCACCAAGAGCATAAGTGAGGTGTTGATTTTCCTTTGGCTTTTACCCTACAAAGACACTGTGCATACTCACATTACATATTGAGTATGCTGTCAGTTTTTCTTAGCCTTAGGACACTGTGCACACTTACATTATGTATTGAGTATGTCTTCCTTTATCATATCATATCTCTTCATCTACCAGGCACTTGTTGTGCCAGTAAGTCTTTCACATGGGTCTACCTAGTTAACACACATCTTTCCCCTTTTGTCATCTCTTTGTTCTTTATAGTTGAGGCTCCCTTCCAACCCTATTCCAATTTGCTATATCTACTCTTTCTTGTCATCTTACCTCCTCAGCACTTCTGCTAGTTGCCGAGGTAGGTCTCCTGTTGTCTCTTCTCTCCTCCCTCTGTCTGACAGCTACCTGTTGGAATTGCAAACTGGTGCATGCATGACTCACTACTTCCTTTTTAGGCAACTTGGAAGAAGCCAATGCACATGCAAACCTTTGCCTCCAAGCCTCCACAGAGAACATATGATTACAGCTACTTTTTCAATCACTCCACTACTATACAGTTCTAAGCCACAGGCAGTTTATTTAGCCTATTTACAATAGCTCATCTTTCTTTCTCTCAGTCCTCATGTTGGTTTTGAGACTGAGATGAGACCTTAGTTTACATTTCTTTAACTTACTTACTGACTGGTATTGGTGCATTTTGTCCTTGTTGTTAGGACAATTTTTGGTGTTTCTTGTGCAGAACAACACCTGTATAAATAACCTTATTACTGCAAAACTACCTCCTAGTCTTGTTGAAATACAGGCAATGAGGCAAACAGCAGATAGACCATGATATGATCAAGATAGGCTTGTAGCCCCACAAAGAGGAAGAGCAACCAAAGGACTATTGTCCAATGGCATTAAATCTGAGTGATGATAGAGAGTGCGTACAAGAGAGAGTATGCAACAGATAGAAGAAGACTGCACAGAGTAGGAACTTGTCAGATGGTGATAAGAGAGAGTGCAAAAGAGTACCCACCTCAGTAGCTATGCAAGATTGCTGAGGTAGGATGATGACAGAGCAAGACAGATAAAGTAAAGCAGTATAAAGTTGTAGAGGAGCTTTAACCATAAAGAGTGATGAAAAAGGAAAGAGAAAGTGGAATGATATTATGTAAGAGTGTGTCCAGCATCATGGAGCTCGAGTGTGATGCGGTGGCCGTTCTGCTGCTTTGGTAACGACCGATGCCGCATCCCCATGGACCACAGCATCTCATCTTCCCTATATATACCGCCTCACCACCGCCCCAAATGCGCCGCGGATGGCCTCGTGCCTCCTGCTCTGCAGACATTATAGAGGACGACTGGATCCGGGTTTACGAGAGGCGAGCGTGCTGGCTCCCACCGACATACAGACCTGTGAACCCGAGGCTCCACAAGAACATCGCTATATTGCGGAACGGTGTCAGGTCGGTGACGGGCTCTGGCCGGCTCATTGTCCTTACTTGAAAACATGTTCGAAAACGCAAATTCTGATTTGTACACTCGTAGGTCACTTACTGTGCCATACTATACTTATTCCTGATAGGTCGCATACAACAACATTGCTAATCCGATTTCGAGTACGTTGCATCCGTAAATGACATCGCGCGCTCGCCATATCGCAGAGCTGGTTTTGTCTTCTGCAACGGAGCGCGTGTATGACTTTAGAAGGGTGTACACAAGACACTGCTGACTGGTAGCCAATCTGTCATGGTCAGTCTGTCACAGTTCATAATATTGGTGATTTGGGTACTGCCGGCGAGTGTCCAACCTCTTGCAGTTTGCCGAGGCGCCGGGTGCTGCGACATCGCACAGACAGCTTGTAGCTAGTCTGTCATTACGACCCTGCCAGTTCACCGAAGCCTGATATCGTACACGAATCCGAGGACGACAAACGGATGAAGCCACAATAGTTTGCACCAAGATCAGATGAAAAAGAAGTTGGACATATGATTATGACAGGCCCGCTCGTCGGTCTGATCGCCGCTGATCCACCTGCATACGGAGTCAGAGGACAATCCGATTCGCAACCAGAATACACGCACCCAAGCCTTCTTACATTCTCTGTATACCTGAAAGAAATCCATACACTTGTCGCGCTGGTAGTCGTGCCTGTTGAGGCACTCTATAGACGCCTTGGAAGCCTCTTCACAAGGGCTGCCACCAGATGCATCAGATTGCTCAATCACAGACAAGAACAGGGTAGAAAATGCCTATACATACTCGGCGAACTTGGAGAGCGGGCGGCCCTGGACGATGATGCGAAAACAAAATGAAGGTGAGGGGCACCGAGGGAGGGAGACGGGACTGTCGGCGTACTTTGAAAACGACCTTGTAGTCTTTGGGGGTGGCATTGTCCCATGGAGAGGGCTCTGGGTTTTCTGACATCCTACTTGTCGCAGCGATCCAGAACTCCTTCTCACGCCTTCCGATCGAGCCTCATGCGCGTTGTTGACCGTTGTTGACGTGTCAAAGGCAATAATAATATATCAGACCATTTCTTCTTGACTTGTTATCCACCACCTCATCCCCTACAGTAATGTCCTCCCAGCCAGATAATGGTCTGCTTCGCCATAGGAATGGCTCCGCAAAACCAGCAATCAAAATCACTGACGAAGGCAAGGAAAAGGACAAATTACTCGATACCCATGACACGTACGTGAAGTCTTGTCATCATCTGCGCTTTCCTAAAAAAAAAGTTCGCGTTTGTTTTAGTTATGAATTTGGTGGTCCATGGGGAGTCACCGCGATGATTTTCGGCTTTCCTGTTCTCATGTACTACTTGTGGATCTGCCTGTGGTTCTATGACGGACAGCTGGTCTACCCCACTTCTATTGATGGCATAAAACCATTCTTGGTGCAGATGTGGACCCATGTCCGAACGGTACGTGGATAGCCAATCTCCGGTCCCAGTACATGCTAATGCTAATCTTCGGTTTCAAGGATGCTAGTCCCACCGCGTACGCGTGGAAAGTCTATACTGGTCTCATCGCCTATCAACTGCTGTTGGCGTATATAATCCCCGGTTACTTGCAAGAAGGCCTCCCTGTCCCTTCCCTCGGCTATAAAACTCTGATGTATAACTGCAACGCTTTGTCGTGTATCTACGCGACGATGTTTACCGCTGCGGTCCTCCACTATACCGAGATTTTCCGTCTCACTGACATCATTGATCACTATGGTCATTTGATGACCGTAGCTATGATCTACGGCTTTGCGGTCTCCTTTGCCACATACTTCTGGACTGTTGCCAGGGGTGAACAGATGCGCATGTCTGGGAACTTCATATACGATGTTTGGATGGGTGCTGCCCTTAACCCACGTATTGCCTCGATCGACTTGAAAATGTGGGCCGAGGTCCGCATTCCATGGGTCATCACTTTTTTCCTGGCTGTATCCGGCGCCTGTAAACAATATGAACAATATGGTTATGTGACACCTGTGAGTAGTTGTCGACAAAAGATATAAATTGTCTCGTACTGATAGTTTCCTGCGTTGATCAGAACATGGCTTTCATGTGTTTGGCCACGTGGCTTTACCTCAATGCATGGTATGCTGTCGCTGTTTTCAAGTTGTCGATGATGTCGCTTAAAGTGCCGCAGTGGAAAAGGCGAAGAGTGTATCCCTCAGACTTGGGATATGTATCACGAAAAGTAAGATACTTTCCTGTCTTTTACTGACCTGCCACCTAATGACAATCCTCAATAAGGTGGGGCTTCATGGTGATTTTCTGGAATTTTGCAGGTGTACCTTTTGTAAGGCATGTCGGATATATGCCTGGAATGTATTGACTGAGGCTTTCATTTCAGACCTACGTGTACTCCGTCGTTTACATGGCGTCTCACGATCCGTCAAAATACGCGTTTTCCACGCCCGTATATATTACCATATATACCACCCTCCTGACTGTCTACTACATGTGGGTGTTCTTCGCCAGGGCCCAAGTATTTCTGCTTATTTTAATGTAGCTGGGACACATCCATGTCACAAAAGAGTCGCTTCAAAATGCAGACTCAGGGTAACTTCAAGTACCGGTGGACGTTCCCCCAATTGCCCTGGGGAACCATCGAAAATCCCGAGTTCATCCAAACAGCCCATGGGTGAGTTTTTGGGCCTTTCCAAATCTTCCAGGAAGTGTTAGCTCAACTCTCTTACGCTTTAGCAATCGTCTTTTGACGAGTGGTTGGTGGAGATACTCGCGGAAACCTGTAAGCACATGCGTCATTGCCATCATAAACAAGCGCCTCACCATTCCTTTCAGAATTACGCCGCCGACTGGGTCCAAAGTTTTACGTGGGGACTTATCATAGGCACCGCGTCGCCTATCCCATACTTCTATCCCGTGTTCTTCATCACAGTCCTTGTACACCGTTGCGGCCGCGACTTTGAGCGGTGTGCCAAGAAGTACGGAAAAGACTGGGATCGTTATTGCGAAGTTGTGAAGTACAAGTTCGTTCCGGGAGTGTACTAGTGTACTACAGCACCTGAGGTTGCGAGGCTGTGTGATCTGTATGTGTATCGATCATCTAATGACATGCCCCCACCCGTATTGCTACTCTCTGTTGAATACCGTCATTTTCGTCCGGCCACCAACAAAGAGAAAATATCTGCTGACTCTGGGCTCTCTTTTGACTGGTCAACTCGATATGTGATGAGCAAACATCCAAGGAGTTGTGTGTGCTCGGCATCTTTGCAGGCTACAAGGAGATGGAGCAGTGCAGGGCTGTCAAGGCAGCCATCAAGGTTCCTGTCCCTACCAGCGGAGTACTCGTAGCCGAAGCTAGGCGATTTCGCTGAGTAGCTTATGCCTGTCTAATTAATTCGTACAAGTTCCAGACAAGAGAAAAACAGCATGTTACCATGAAGGACAGATACTCAGGAAAGGCGATGATATCCACTCTCTTTGTTTGGGAATTGGAGAGCAAACGCGTATGTTCAAGTTCTCTGGCACCTTTGCGGCGCGGGCAGGACTTTGCACCCTCAATATGTATCTTCCCACGCCTCGGATACGGAGAACACAACGAACATTCGGAGTACAATATGGGCGCCCGATGGAACAATGGATTGGGAAGTCACTGCGCGCAGTTGTTTTATATTCTTTCATGCTTTTTCCTTTTGGACTTTTATACCCCTTCATTGTGTCTGGGATCTCCGGGAAATTTCTGTACATAAAACTGCACTCTCAGTTCAGATTTCGAAATCGTCTGACTGCCCTCTTGGGGGTCTGCGTTCCTGTGCGTTGCGTCGCATCATTTTGAATTCATCTATTGCTACTTACTCGGCACCCGCGTTCCGTTTGCACTTCATCGCATCTTGTTGCTCGCTTATGATTATACACTCCTTACCGCACCTCCCATATTTTTGTGCCTACGGATTCTTGCGACTCGCGCCATTTCTGGTTGATTGTGTTCATCATGCAGCAGGACCCATCAACGTGACCGATGTTCACGACTGACCACAAAAAGCACTCAATCTGTTCATGCCAGGTAGTTTGCACGTAGGTATGGAAAATATGGTCAAGGCAAGCGGGCTAATGTATGGATGAGGAACAACAGAGGAACAACGTAGCGGGCCGTGCAACCGACGGTACAATCATAGCCAGTTCTAATTGTGGCTAGTCTAAGGAAACGTCGTCCTGAAGCAATCTACTGAAGGAATGTCACCACGACGACGCGCGGAGCGCACTTATCCTGGGAAAGAGCAAGCTCGAGAGCAGGGCAATTGCGCAAATGGAGTACGAATTAAAATGGCCCGATCCAAAATTCCAATGTCTCATCGCCACCCCGGAAGGGGTTAGCGGTAGATTTCTATGAGGTGTTTCCACCACATTTATGACTGATTGATCAACGACAGGTCGCAAGGCTGCTTTCTGGATCAGAACCTGAATAGTAACACATCAATAGCTGTGGAAGCTGGTAGAAAACTGTATCTTGCCTGGGTAATAAAAGGTAGCTACAATGATTGTGAGGTAGATGCCTGTTATTGTCGGAGTCAGAGGATACAACGAGGGCCATATCCCTTTCATAACTCACATAACAGAATCTCCCCTTCCATCCAATTTGCCTCTCCGTCTAGAATAGCGTAGTTGACGATCAAGACTGACCACGACGTGTTGTGTAAGACCACCAGGAACTGAGCGGTAACTTAGATGTGCTTACCGGAAAACAAGAGCAATATTGACTGGAAGGGGTCGAAGAGTAGTGTAAGGGGTTTGCCAAGGACCCAACCAAGAACGACGGTAAATCTATACGGTTGTCAGCATGTACAGACCGCATAAACATCGAGATGCTTACGGAAGAACAAACATTGCAATCTGCTGGAAACAGATGTTAACGGATGCGCGACCTGCATAAAGGAATGAACTCACGATACTTGATCCGATGGCAACACTCAAACTGGTCGTGAGCTTGTCCTTGACTGCTTTATGTACAGCAGAATAATGTTCTGCAAATAAACATTGTACAGTTGATAACAGTGTCGCCTGACAGTGCCCCCGGTGACTTACCCGCAACATTTCCAGCAATAGGTAAGAGAATCAAAGTAACGAACTGTTTGCTGATGTGGCCATTCGATGTCATTCCGTTAATAGAATCTACAAAGAACTCCGCCGTGACCCCGACCAGCTAAGGAGTAGCAAATTAGATGGAATCATAAGGAATGGTGCAGTCACCAACGGACCGCCGCGACAACAACCAACAATATAATCATCGTTATACAATTTAATTTTGGGTCTTCGTTTTCGTCATCGCCATCGCCATCACCATCGCCTTCGCCGTCATTCTTCAGGTTGCCTATAAATGAATCCTCTGGGTCGTCTCCTTTTTTGCGCTGTCCATACCTCGTCGACTTCTTGTGAGGCTTACTTTTGTTATTGAACAGTTCGCTATGCGATCTGAATTGGAACCACATGTACATCATGTAACCTGACAAAACGAAATTCAATAGCCGCACTAACGAATTGTCCGTGAACAGCTAGCTCACTGAACAGCAGGAGAGTCGAGACCTGATGAACATGTGATCAGAACACTGCAAGTTCCATAAAATACACGGTAAAAACATACAACTTGACTGACGCGAAGAATGTCGTGGCCTTCTCGATTCTTGGTAAGAGTTCCATAGACAGAAAAATGCATGGCTGACGGGATCAGAATAACGATTACACTGAACGCGAGCAACGAAGCATATATTTGCACAGGGCCTAAGATGGTAAAGGTCAGAACAACGGTCAACGAGACCGCACCAAGATGTGTGGGGATGAAACGCGAACCCATGGTAAACGTCTGTGACGCAAATTTTTTGCCCCCAGCAGCGAAACACGTTCCAAGGACCAGCACTAGATGTGGAAAGCGGTCGGGACGGAGGGTGCAGTAGATGTAACACGACTACTCACGCAGGTTGCCAAGGATGGAGCCAACGACTAGGCACCCGAGGTCAGCCGAAATCGCGAATGAGAGCAAAGACAAGTACGCACGAGATGTCTGCACGATGGAGAGCTCACATTTTAGCAAAGCCACGATCTACCGACACTGGTGAGCATTGCCGCAACGACGGATGTACCAAAATTTCATACCGATACAATTAGTTCAACGCTTGGTGCAAGGGTTTGGTCAAACCATGATACGGACCAGATAGACCGACTACTTACACATTGCCCTATGAAAGTGGACGCGGACCGTCATAAGCCCTCACTCTGGAGTGCGTCAACAACGCCGACTGCTCACCAGCGTAGCGTTGACTAAGCCTGACCAAGACTCTCCGATCCAGTATCCCACCTCATCAGTTGCGAAGGACAGTAGCTGGCGAGGTATGAGCGGATGAGTGACGTCAATGTTGGTGGTACATACGTTGGCGAGCGCGATGATTGCAATGAACGAGGCTGGTCACATAAACGTAAGCGAACTGTTGAGTATATGTTGGATATGCATTTACAAACGAAAATAACGATATACGAGCTTGGCCTTATGAAATGAAGAATCCACTGCATGCACTTGAATTAACGTAACATGAACGCGCATACGGATAGATACTGTACGTACGGAAACTGGAATACAAATCAGGAGTACGTTCAGCCCTTCCGGTAAATGGAGAATTAGACGACACAAATTGTTTTCAATCTAATTGATACGCACTTGAATATTTGATAATATTTATCAAGCTAGTCTTATACCCAGGTGGATCTTTCACCGTGGCAGACTGATCGCTACCGGTCGGGGGTGCTGTCAAGGGTTGCTCTGATGCGTCCTGTGAAGTGTAGGAAGCAGCCTGCGACGATACACTGGTCAATTCAATGGCACCATATGATGATGGTAATGATAGCCGGTGATGCGATTGGTGTTGCCCACGGGAACTTATGTTATAGTAGCCTGATGGCAATCCCCCACTTCTTCGCGATCGTGATATCGTTCTTGAAGTCATGTACCGGCCATGCCGTCCTCTGCGGTGTGCTATGAGTGCCGTAGCGCGGGACAGAACAAGAGCGACTAATATTTGACGTACGGCATATTGATACATTCGTGCCCAACGTCGCGAGTGTGTGCGGACGAAGGCAATGACGGGTTGACGATCGGTTCCAAATAATAGGCATTTATGCCGGCTGTCCAACCCTGACCGTCCATAAGACTACAGACTTGCGGCGTAGATCAGGATCCAAGGGGATATATATATAGCTTAGAGTAGTGAGTTAAGAGATATGGCCGTCAAGACTTTAGGCTTTAGCCGATGAGCACACGATGATGCTACAAAGGGGGTGGGGGAAATGAGATAATGGAGGAGTAGCTGAAGAACGGTGAGTGACTTTATAGCTTGTACAAAAAAAAAAAAGGAGCAGCAAGTCAGAGGGCACAGGACCTTTACTGTTCGAATTGTTGCCGTACGTTAGCACCAAATAACACAGCTTTCCTAAGACGATGTGAATCGTGTACTGTACTGCCTCATCCCAGGAGAACATATGTCTGGTGTCCAAGGACAATCAGCTTATTGTTATCTGGTATAGAGAAAGTCTCATACGGACGGACCACAATCATCAACGTAAACCCAAATTAAGTGAGTTGTAAGTTACACGAGCCAATACAACTTGAAACCTGTGCTGAGTCAGTGCGAGTGGCGGATCGACAAGACAATGCCCTGGCAGTGGCTCCAGACTATTAACGCTAGACTGAAGCTCGATTGCCTCATTTTCGACTGACTGACTGACTGACTGACTGATACTGTTCGGTATCGACGCAAAGCACTACGAGTTTCCACTGTAAAGAACACATGAAAAGGTACCCTCCTCCATGAGACCTCCCTGTCGACTGACTGGCACGCGCGTACTGAGGCTTTAGTGGATATGGGGGTGGCCTGTCTACCTACGCAAGGCTGACTCCTGTCAATTGTTGCGCTCCTTAAGCTCTACAAAAAAAGTAAAGTAAAATAAAATAAAAACACAAAAGCCCCTCGATGCCGAGTCCAAGGCACGTCTTCGCCTCTACGACTGTGGCGAGCGTCCATGACAGAGCAGGCACAGCATTAGTATAATGTAGGGGACTAGCACAGCAAAGCTCTTCAATACGCATATCCTATGCCGCTGCCAGTGCTGATGTTGCCACTCAAGTCAGCATCCGCGAGCTGCACAAGGGAAACCCGCCACAGCTCTGGGTCACAAGCCCTGATCTCGCTGGCAGTATCCGCGTACCAGCGCCTTCCGTCCTTGCCCTGGACAATCCCACAAAGGGCCGGATGATTTGCAACTACACCTTCCAAGCGGCGCCTACTAGGCAGCATGACCAAAGGCACCTACCACCGTACACGCTATACTCAGGGCGCCCCATCAAGGGCAAGGGTAATATTCATTGGCATAGAAAGAGCTACATTTCGACATAATACACGCGTTAGTTTCGCGGCCTCTGTGCATGCGGCCTCATTCGCCTCTCGTCCTCACATTTAACCTCCCTTCCCCCCCTGCCACCGTGCTGTCCCCTGTCTAGCCGTCATTCTCAGTCTCGCCATGCACGGACGACACGAAGCAAACACAATAGGTGCTTGTTTCGCGCTGCACCGCCGCTGGCACTTGTCCAACACCAGTAAACCTTTTACCTTTTAGGCCCATCTACTCTCATGCGACGTTCTACGGATAGTTTAGACTTTTGTGACATCTGGGTATATATTGGAACTACAAATGATTACAAAATCAATGTTTTTTGACCGCTAGCTGGTGGGCGAGAAAATCCCACATAGAATCCTCCCGCAACCTACAAACAATGCCATAGAGTGATATCAGGGGATACCCATAATCGTCCCTTGCGCTTCCCGTACCCAATTACAACCCCACGGAACCAGGCTGGCATCTTCGGATTTATCACGGTAATCTATAGAATACAATATATCAATCATTGGTTACGCAAGTTAGTCACACATGAAGGAACCTTGCCTTACAATTTGTGAGTGCTAGCAAGACATAACAGTCAACGTCTTGAGATCGTCGTGGAGATCATATATCTGGCCTACTATTGATGTTCTTTGCAATCCCCATCAATAGCTCTTCCATACGCTTCTGCCTCCTATCCATCTCTTCGAGACGTCGAGACCACTGCGCGGCACCTAAAGTCGATTCCTTCTCCGCTTGTGCCGCCGTCTCTGGTTCGTCAGACTGCCAGTCCAGGCCCTGCTGCTCAGGGCTGGCAGAAAGTGTGGAGCTAAGGCCAGGCCGCGATCCAACAATAGGGAATTTACGTAATGCTGTGGATTGCGCGGTGTTGGTGTGGGGGTCGGCAGTAGGTCGCTTGATCATAGATGACAGGCGTCGGCGGGTTGCTGGTCCATAACTTAGAGCATCTCGCGTCCCGATTTGTGGTAGGTTCGCCTCACAGTTATCCTCATCGACGACCAATGGCTGATATATCTGGGAAAGGGGGCTAGGCGAACTTAGAACCGGTTCAACACGACCGAGCACTGAAGTGATGCGTCCGCGCGGGTAATGGGAAGGCAGCCCGGTCCCGTTCGCTTCGTTATTCCCATTGGCATGGTGTTCATCGTTTTTGCTCGGCGAGGGTGGTAAGGGCGAAGATCTCATACCATTAGGAGAACAAGGCACGCTTCCACTGGGCCATCGTGGTGTCATCTGCTGCTGACCTATCGGTAGTAAATATCCATGATCTTGTGTGTCAAGAGCACTGTCCGAACTCTCTTCTAGTTCAAATATCTAGGCGGGCATGAGCATGAAGTTTAATTCGTTCAGAACATGCGGCTGACTCACAGCGTCGATTTCGGAACCCCCACCAGCCAATCCATCGAAGAAAGCTGCAAGTAATTGATAATTAAAGATCATACGAAACGATAAATGATATACGTGCACAGTCTTTTCAGTTGCCGAGGCAGCGAATCGAAGATCCTCTCAATCGTTGCTGAGAGCGTCTCGCCGAAAGATGTCGTCCCACGCTTCTTCGCTTGTCTTTCGTAGAAAGCTATGGTGAGCAGGACAGGAAAGCTGGTTAATCTAAATGTCAATTGTAATTAAGGAATATGAGTGTTGTGTTCAGCACTCGTGGTGAGCGGGTGAGCGTCGATACCTAATCATAAAGACGTTGACCTTTCATAATATTTGAGATTGGGCATTAATATATGCCTAGAAGTCTCACCTTGTGGAACCAACGAGGGGACAGAATATAGCTTGCAGGCAACATGATGCATAACGCAATCAAATTAATCGGGGGCTGGTAGGAAAAAAGCGAATCTGCTTTCACTCTGAAAAGATATCAGAGCTTCGTTGGAACAAGCCCAAGACCGGCACGCACCCTTCAATCGTGGATACAGCTCTCCGGAACATTGCCTAAGGGTAAACCAAGTTGGAAATCATACAAATCGAACAGAAAAAAGTACCTCTGCAACGGCATCCTCGCTGATAGTGGAAAATGTATGTGACAATATCTAGATTTTTTATGAACGGTCATGTGTATGACAGAACGGTGTTATAGCCTACGGAAACGAGGACTTGAAGCGTATCACATTAGCCACTGATATTGTGAGGGGTGATGCTTAGATTCCTTACCCGTGAGGAGTAGGGTGTTGCTCAAGCAAGCGTAAGTGACCATCAACAAAGGGCCAAAGACGCGATTGAACTCGACTGCCAAGTTATGTATTCGCTTGTGAGCAGTGGGCGGGCATGATATAATCTGATTTCCACTTACACGCCTTCTCAAATCCACTGGCGTCTAGCCCAAACCATAGATCGAGCATCCACCACGCTATTTGACTGGAGTGAATGGTTATGATGAGGTATGGAAGTATAGCAGCAACCTACGACCAGACTTACCTAACTGAGTATCTAATCGAAGCTGTGAATCCGAAAGTATCCCTTAGATAGAATTAACGACGCACCCTGCTTGATTCCTGGCCAAACTGACGATGTGGTATGTTAAACTACGTCAATAAAGAGCAGAAAGGATGACCTACGTCCATAATGCATATAGAAACCCTCCGAAACAAAAGGCAGCTATCAGCATTAATGCCACAAATTGTACGATCATGGCACGCAACGAGAGCACCATGAGGTTGTTCTCTAGGGTCACAAAGGCAAGACTGTTGTACAATCCAAGTTCATGTGTGGTATATAACTTTGATACGAGGTGAACTTACCGAGGGAAGAGCAAACATGCGATAAGAGCGAGGCAGTCGATCCCAAGTTCTCTGGCCCAAGCATCTGGGGGTAGAAATCATGTTATTGTAAAGCGATTACTCCCAACGAGCTATGAACGTACCCGGGTGGAAAATGCCGTGGAGTCTCAAAGTGGCGTAAGAAAGATATATCGTTACTATTCGTATGTTAGACTTCGTAAAGATAGGGAGTCAAGCCATACTGACTAAATGCAACATCGAAACCGTTCTTCGCCGGATTTTATTATATCAGTGAACAGACAGTCAGACCTCTAGATTTTGACTGACCCAGGTCCCAGTAAAGTAAACTGATGCAAGACTTTAGCTCAAAAGCATGATTCAGAGAAGTGCTAATGATTCGCCTTTGATTCCATGCTCTTGCATTGCTGCAACTTTCTCAAGAGAAAATCCTAGAGAATAGACCATGAATATGATCTCCCAAACATTGAGACAATCGCGTTCGCTCAGTTCAATAGCGATGACGAAAAGCACGAATAGTATCAAGAAACTATATACTTTCAATGTCAAGACAAGGTAGCCAATATAGGTGGCACGCACTTTGAATATTCAAGGACCGAGCGAACAGCTGGAACCTTCAGGCTGTGGACTTCATTGAGACCCCTTGAGGCTTGACGATCATGTATGTGACGCACCGGTAATGATCTAACAAGGGTGCTTTGTGTGGATTGTAGAAATGTATAGGGTTCCGTTTGTAAGTCTACACGACGCCCGCTCAATAAAGGAAATAGATAAAGGGAACCATATATACATCGGACAAAATGGAATGGTTGCTTTCTGCTTGGTAGACACATTTTCCTCTAGGACGTATTAAGTTCTGAGCGACGGGAGGTGGGAATAGAAACATACCTCCAAATTGCATCAATGACTTTCTGACACGGATCACTCTTTATGAAACGTTTAGCTTTGCTAAGAATAGCCATTTCTATGGCGTTGCCAACTCTCTCATCCATGTCATCTCTGTCTTCTCGTGCCTGAGCAATGAGATTTGGATCAGCACCAGAGTACACGGGCCAGCTTGTTGTGATCGCCAGAGCAAGATCCAGTAGGTTGTCGCCATATTCACGAAGTATACGGATGGCCAGAATTTCGCACAAGCTAGCACGAGTACAAGAAAGCGCTGCAGTAGTCAGACCTTGGTCTCTAATGAAGTGCAAGCGGTTCAAAAGGAGGCAAAAGACAATTGACATGTTCCCTGAGCGTTGGAGCTTCAGGTACTTTGTTAAGAGGGGGCGAATAAGGGTATATGTCAAGTCTGGGGCAGTGAGCTGATCAAAACATGAGCAAAAGGGTAAGATCGGCCGAACGAATGCATACGAACGGCTTCGTATGTCAATGGCGTATCTGCGAAATTCGATGCGTCATGGCTAAGCTTTGACGCAACAGTAGATGCGTACCAATAAAATGCTGCAGAAGAGTCCAAGACAGATACATTCATAAGGGATATCAGCTAACAGCTAAGGGCATGCATTCTTACTATGGCATCCTATGTGATGAAGGAAACGTTATGTCGGCGAAGTCAAAGACAAGGTCAATAACTTACCGCCTTTATCATGTGAATGACAGGGTAGACTGGGGTAGCATCTATATCTTCTGCACGAAGGAGAGGCTCCAGTTCTCTTTGAGCCTCTGCCATGACTGCTACTGAAACTGAGGTTGATGAGGATATAGAAACGACAGAGCAATGCAAGTGTTAAACTGTGCAAGCCACCAACTTCTAAACGGCACGTGTTTCAAACTCCGCATTGCACGCGGTACCACGCGCTTATCGTTTTCCGCTGCCAGTGGCGCCGCGCCGTACAACTACATACCACTATGCAGGCCATTCAAAGAACGGCAGCACAACCTCCACCGGTCAAGATCTACAATGCTGTCTATTCTTCTGTCCAGGTATGCGTCAAATAACATCAATTTTTACTCTAATTTCATTTTAGACACGGTCGCGTCGCGGGTTCCCTCACAGGTCTACGAGTGTATGGTCCGCGGCATCGCCGTTATGAGGCGCCGTGCGGACTCCTATGTGAACGCAACGCAGATCCTGAAGGTCGCCGGTGTCGATAAAGGCCGTCGGACCAAGATTCTGGAGAAAGAAATTCTTCCTGGGAAGCATGAGATTGTTCAAGGCGGGTATGGAAAATACCAAGGGACGTGGTGAGTGTGTCTCTTATAACATATCCTGCCACCTATCTGAGTCTTTACACAGGATACCATTGGACCGTGGGCGGGACATCGCGATACAGTATGGCGTTGCGCCCCTTCTGTCATCGCTGTTCGACTTTGTGCCGACTTCGAATACTCTCGGAGGTTTACCCACAAACTTGCCTGGTCCAAATGCTGGCGGAAGTGGCTCTCCACATGCATTGTCGTCGTCGTCGTCGTCGTCGTTTTCTAATTTGAGTAACGCTGCGAACTATATGCCGTCCACACTCCCGTCCGCTCCCATTATGCCTGGATCAGCGCTTCGTCTTCTAAATCAGGGACGTGCTCAAGGATTGTTCACACCATCGACCTCAGTGTATCAATCCCATATTTCCGCGTATCCGTCACCCGGTGGCACATATCCTCCATCCCCTGCCCCGTTTGGCCCAGGGGTATCTCCCACACCTCCGCCTATGCATCCTTTGAAACGCACTCGGTCCGACACCGACGCAGAAATATCCAGCAGTCACGACACATTGCACAATCTACTTCCCAAACAATCTTCTTCGCGTTCTGCAGCAGCGACATTGGCTGTGTCTTCGAAAGTCCAAATGTCAGACGTACTTCGTCCCTCATCTGCAGCTCCTGTATGGTCCGCGAATGGAGAAGAAAGCCCATCTCCTGCTAAACGTGCACGTACAGAACCTCCCGATGTTGGACAGCTGCAGCTTTTGCAGCACCTTGACCAACACATATCCAACATGTCTGTGCCCTCATCACAGTCACAGGTATTGCTTCCTTCCCAGCCCGTGTCACGCGCTGAGACGGCTACTCCTCAACCCTCAAATGGTATTCCACGCTCTGAAAGTCGAATGTCAGTCATTGTGGACGGACTTATGCCCAACGGTATAGTCGGAACTGGCGAACACAAGATGCGCTTTGCATCGAAGCCTCTAGTACAACGGAATATGGATCCTGCAGCTCCTCTCAAAGACTATAGGCGTGCCAATGTTGTGTCAATTATCTGTCAACGTGACGATCCAAGTGCCATACTAGAACAACTTCAAGAGATTCCACCCGACAATCCGTCTGCCCCTTCGAGTATCGACATTGTTCTAGACGATCTTGGACACACAGCCTTACATATAGCGGCAAGTGTAGGCAGGCAGCAAACTGTGGAGATTCTGATAGCGCAGGGCGCTGATCTACACAGAGGCAACTATAACGGCGAGACACCGCTCATCCGTGCCTGCCTTGTGTCAAATAACTTCGATCAACAGTCATTCGGGAGTCTTGTGTCGTTGCTACATCCGTCAATTCGGACGCTAGATAGTGCCCGAAAGTCGGTTCTTCATCATGTGGTAGCGTTGGCAGGGATAAAAAACAGAGCCATCGTGGCGCGGTATTACTTGGACCAAATTTTCCTGTGGATTGCTCAACAGCAAGATGGAGACTTTAGGTCTATCGTCGACTTGCAAGATGAACACGGTGACACCGCGCTGAATATCGCAGCGAGGGTCGGGAACCGTAGCTTGGTGCGCACACTACTCGATGTAGGAGCAAATCGAATCCTGTCGAACAAGCTTGGCCTGCGGCCGGGCGACTTCGGCGTGGAGAGCGAGGTCCGTCACCATTCCAGAATGGCAGAATTACATGCGAGCTGATTCTCGACATAGGAATTGGGTGTGAACCCTCGTGTCGAGGACTTGATCGCATCATTACGCACAGGCTCTTCCGTCCCTGTACAGAAAAGTCAGGATGTAATTGCAGGTAAACTGCGTCAGCCTCCAGGAAGATCTATCAAGATTGATACCGTGTTGCAGATATGACCACAATGATTCAGGAGCTCAGCTTGGACTTCTCTACTGAAGTCAAGTCAAAGCAAGATGCGCTGGACGTGACACAGGCTCACCTTCGTGCCGCAACACGCGAGCTCTCTGAGCAAAGAAAGCAGATTCAGGCATGGCAGGCACGTTGTGGCGAGCTGGACCAGGTCAACCAGCGGATCCGCAACATCGAGAAGGCAATCGCCGACGAAGAGAAGTTCGACTGGACCGGTCGCACCGACCTCAATGGCAACGATGCGAGGGAGACCGCGGGACCTGCTTTCCAACGGCGCGGACGAAACTCAACGATGGCAGGCCTGGGCGCGCTAGTAGACGTTTCCTTCAATCTGGATGCAGAGCCAACAATCCCGCTATCGGACACATCAGCGAGTCTGATCAGACTGAAACGCTTGAAAATGTGGCATATGCGGATGGAAATTTTGATGGAAGAAAGGCTTCAGAGCCTGCATGGGGCGAGTGCAGAGAGAGAATTTCAGTGTAAGAAAATCGTGGCGTTGTGTACTGGAGTACCCATCGACAAGGTAGAAGAGGTGAGCGCACAGATTTTCTGCACTGCTTTTGGACGAGACTGACGACTTGGCAATAGATGCTGGACGATCTTGTCATCGCTGTAGAAAGTGAGACTCAGGTTATCGATATCGGTCGTGTATCAGGTTTTATGCAGAAAGTGCGTTACTATCATTCCTGGCTTCCGATTTCACAGTAGCTGATAGCTCTGCACACAGGTCCGAGACGGTGTAATCTGATATTCAAGTCCCTTGTTGTCCTGTGCATTTGCAATTGTTTCTCTATCATTACTCTCATCAGTCCTATGTATTATACTAGGGTCAATACCACGATCATGATTTCTCGTGACAAGATTCACCCGCTACATGGCACTGACTGGAGAGAACAACTGAAAGTTACGATTGTATGTGCCAGATGCAAGCAGCTTCGCATCGCTAGATAGATCCACCGACATGACTTTGCTCCCATCAGTCTGCAACGTGTACAGTAACTGCCAATCATCGGCACTCCACAGCTTCACAACACCGTCGTACCCAGCACTCGCCATATATAGACCGGGGCGATACCGCCATTCTTGTGCAAGCGTAGCGTCGGCGTGGCTAGGTGTTGCAGAGCGTTCTTTAACGTTAACGGCACTCGGTTCTGTCTTCACGGGAGCATCGGGGTCCACCTTCAAAGGCTCAGTACCGTTCATGGTAATATCAGATGAACTGTCCCGAGTAAGAACGTGCGCAGGAATGGTGCCGTCAGACTGGAAGAACCGTATATCTGACACGTTATTCAAATGGGCAGGGATAGTGTAAAGAACTTTTGGAGAGCGCATGTCCCATATCCGGATAGTGTCGTCAGAAGCACCTGTGGCGATCTCATAACTGGGGGACAGTCAGGAATGAGGTCGTCTCAATATGAAATTAACGCACCCGTTAGGCGAGAATGCGATGGAAAGGATGCCTTGAACGTGGCCATCTAATACCATAGCGGTGCGTCCTGTCCGCAAATCCCAGACGCGTCCGATGGCATCCAAACCCCTACATATTGCATGAGGCAAGCATCAAGCCGCATGTGGAGGAAGAGGCATACGCTGAAGCAACCAGTGCACCATCGTCTTGAAATTCGACAGTATACACTTCTTTGGAGTGCCCTTCTTGAAGAAGTAACTCTTTTGAGGTAGCGACATCCCACAAGCGCCAGGTGGTGTCAAAACTGGCACTAGCAACATAGTCACCCGATGGATGGAAAGCCACGCGACACACACGGTCTAGATGGCCCTTCAAAACTGATAATGGAGTCTCGCTGTAAGTGGATGTTAACTCAAGCAAGCGCACCGTCAGAATATGACACACCTGCTCAACGACCACAGATGTACGAAAGTATCTCCTGCACCGCTGACAAAATTGACAGAATCCGGGCTGTGGGATAATGTCGCTTGGGGATGCCATGCTAAACCTCCTACACGGTCGTTGTGACCTAAACCCAATGTTGTTTTGTCATTTATGACTATTCACAAACATTTCGACCCGTACCTCTAAATGTCCGGATGGGTGTGCAAGATGGCATGTTCCATAGCTTGACCGACCCCGACCAACTGGCAGTCGCCAGCATCTTACTGTTAGGCGAGAAGCGGACGGACGATATAGGTCGGTCATCACCAATCTGAGAACCAAGGTTTGAAAAGGTCTGTATATGACGGGTAGAGGTCCGATCAATCGAATACTTTGACAAAAATACTCCAGTATCTACCTTGACATCGGCGAAGACCCGCTTGCGGATGTCAATTATGCGTCCCAATGACATTTTGCTATCCACCCGCTGCTGGGCGACTCGCTTTTGAGCTCTATGCATATTAAAACGACGGGGAGAAACCTCGGTAAGCACCTCTCTATGTTCATCTAAGGCAATAGCGAAAGCCCAACCTGGGAAGAGAGAACTCCGCCAATCTTCGTCGAGCCTCAAGCAATTCCAGAGAACCTGGGGAGTAGAATTCCTCTACCTGAACTAGGTGTTAGCAATAAGAGGGGTATAACGAAGGCAGAAAGGCTTGCCTCTTCTTCGCTCTCGTCAGACGACTCCTGGTCTACTTGCATGGCATCATCTCCCCTGGCAGCATTGATTTGTGAGAGCACATATATCAAACGATCACGACGGTCCGCTGCCTGTAGGAGGCTGTGAACAATCACTAAGAGCACATACCGGGTACGAAGGGCATACCCTTTCCCCGAACAGTGTAATTGGCTCTCCAATTTCTCGAAGACGTGCTTTTACACGATTGTCATCTGTCGGGACAGCCATGCTCCTGGCTTTTTTCTTGCGCTCGAGCTCATCGAGGATAACTTTGTTCTCCAAGCGAGCACGCTCTGAACCAAGATAGTTCCCATCGTCGACAAGCGTGTCATAAGTCAGATCAGCCATCGAGTAGGATTTAATGTACTGAGGGAAGCCTCGGATGTTTAGCCACAGTGGCTGATAGACAGAAAGAGCACGTGGCACAGTATTCCGTGGTCAGTCGCGTCGGCGTCATTCAAATCGAACCAACTTCCCAACAATCTTTCTTTTCCTTCAATCCTCCCTCTCTGTCCCACCATGTCCAGCCCTGCTGGATCGCTGCGGCAGAGAAGACTCCCTGCACATATAACATCTACTCTTCCTGCCTACGACGAGGATGAACAATATGAGGTGCCAGGTTTAAAGACACTGGTAATGCGTCACCATCAGCTCCGTCTAAACGTGGCTTACTCGATGATTCAGAAACAACGCAGTCCTCTAGACAAAGCTCTGGAATCTCATGAAGCCAGTATGGCGACGGTTGCCTTCCTCACTCTCCTTGCTTTCGTCCTGCGCTTCTACAAAATCAATCACCCCGACCAAGTAGTGTACGCATTTCGATTCATCGCGCGTGACAATGCACTAACAGCTACTTCAGCTTCGATGAAGTACACTTTGGGAAGTTTGCATCGCATTACCTGTCACGCGAATACTATTTCGATGTGCATCCACCATTTGCGAAACTACTCTTCGCAGTTGCTGGCTGGTTTAATGGATTTGACGGACAATTCACGTTTGAAAATATTGGCGACAGTTACACAGAGAACCACGTTCCATATACTGGCATGAGAGCCCTGCCGGCCATCTTCGGTACTTTCACAGTTCCCATCGTTTACGCCATCATGAAGGAAAGTGGATACTCGACTGTCATCGCTGCGTTCTCGGCCTGCATCATCCTATTCGGTACGTCTATGGTCCTTTTCAGCAACCGTTTCGTTGGACTTATCCCGTCCCAACCAGACAATGCTCATATTGCGCAATCTCGCTTGATCCTGCTTGATGCGACTTTGATATTCTTTATGTCACTCACTATCTATTCCTACATACGTTTCCGAAAATTGCGCTATTGGTATGAGCTTGTATTCTTTCCCCTGGCTGGCTACTTACCTACAACATAGGGAGTTTTCGACCCGATGGTGGGGCTGGCTGATAGCAACTGGTGTTTTCATGTCTTGTACTTGGTCCTCAAAAGTCAACGGGGTCCTTACGGTGCTGGCCATTGGTGCAGCGGTTTCGGTTGATCTGTGGGATATGCTTGATATCAAGAAAAGACACGAAATGGTGCGTCATCCTCCTTTCCAAAATCTATCGATCTTCAACACATGGTTTTGTAGGATCACATTTGGAGACATTTCTTTGCCCGTGCTTTCGGTCTGATCGTTGTCCCCATCGTCGTCTATCTGTTCTTCTTCTGGGTTCACTTTGCTGTCCTCACTCATTCTGGTCCTGGGGACACTTTCATGAGTCCTCAGTTCCAAGAAACTCTCATTGGCAATGAGCTTTTGATGAATAGTCACGGTGAGTATCAAAGCAGCATAATCCAAGGGCGCTCTGACATCGAAGTTATGAAAAGAGATTCGCTATTATGATACTGTCACTGTTCGTCACAAGGATACAAAAGTTTATCTACATTCGCACACCGAGCGATACCCCTTGCGTTATGAAGACGGTCGTATCAGTAGCCAAGGTACGTACTGAGCTGAAATTGAACGATCATATCATCTTATTATCACTCAGGACAACAGGTAACAGGCTACGGTCATGCCGACGATAACAACTTCTGGCAAGTCATCCCGACGAAGGCTCTTCCAGAAAACGGCAGGGGTCGTATTGTCCGCCATGACGACACCATCCAGCTCCTGCATGTGTCAACTCAGTCATACCTTTTGACTCACGACGTTGCGTCGCCCCTCATGCCCACGAACCAGGAATTCACTACTTGGCCTCGGGACGACAACTCTCGGTACAACGATACACTCTTCAATCTATATCTTGTTGGTGGGTACGATGGCGAAGCTGTGAGAAGCAAGAGTGGACATTTCAGACTCGTCCACGTCCCTACCAAGGTGTCACTCTGGACACATCGTGATCAGCTGCCTGACTGGGCCTTCCTGCAACAAGAAATTAATGGTGACAAGAACCCTCTGGAAAAATCTGCCACTTGGTACATAGATGACATCATTTCTACTGAAGGTGAGATTCTGGTTCCTTGATCAGACACGTTAGTAATGAGTCCCTACTATTAGATGGTGCAGATATCCTTGGTCGCATGGTCAGCGTCGAGAACAAGGAACCTAAGTCCAGAAACTTCTTCAAGAAATTTTTGGAGCTGCAGCTTCTTATGTTGCAACACAATGCGGGTCTCGTAGCATCGCATCCATATGCTAGCAATCCAATTAACTGGCCATTCCTCTTGAGCGGTATTAGCTTCTGGACTGAGAGCACAGACCAGAAACAAATTTACCTCATCGGTAATGTTCTTGGTTGGTGGATGTGCGTAGTGGCCATGTCTGTCTATGTTGGTATCGTTGGTGCAGATTTGCTAGCTCGCAGGAGAGGCATTGAACCTCTGGCTGATCGTACGTCCTCCAAGACTCATGAGGGCTTTTTGATGAATTGACATTGATTGTCTAGCCGTTCGCAATCGTCTGTGGAACTCAGCCGGATTCTTCTTCCTTGTGTGGTTTATCCATTACTTCCCTTTCTTCCTCATGAACCGTCAACTTTTCATCCACCACTATCTTCCTTCCCATCTCGCATCCGCTCTTGTGGCTGGTGCCGTCCTGAATTTCGTTCTCTCGGACACCATCAATTACCCCATCTCTATTCGCAACCAATTCACTAAGATCGCACCGAAACAATTTGCTGACTTGGGTCTGCGTGGGCCAGCCATCACAGGGGCCTTCGCGTTGGCGATGGCTGCGGTATTTCTCTACATGGCGCCCCTCACATACGGCACGCCTGGGTAAGGTCATGCTTTGTTTTGTGGTATTGCAGATATTTGACGTTTCGAGATAGATTGAATGGCGACCAAGTCAATTCCAAGCGACTTCTTTCGTCGTGGACGTTGCATTTTGCGGCGAAGAACACGGGTGCATAAACTGCAGGATGATGTTGAAGGATAATGAGATTGGGAGGGATC
This sequence comes from Albatrellus ellisii, assembly GCA_003314395.1. Classification (NCBI taxonomy): domain Eukaryota; kingdom Fungi; phylum Basidiomycota; class Agaricomycetes; order Russulales; family Albatrellaceae; genus Albatrellus; species Albatrellus ellisii. The sequence continues at coordinate 23,886 of QLPN01011640.1, forward strand.
TACCGCTGGCTGTGTTGGATTGAAGGGTTGTTCTAGCTGGCTGTAGCTTTGCTTAGTCATCGACAGATATGCTTTTGCTGTGTAACTTATTGGAACAAGTTATGACCGCCTGTACTGAGTTGAAGATATTTGATAATTCATCAACGTTAATGAACGGTCATTTATTCGTTGATAGACACTCTGGCCATGTTTGCTGTCACCAACACTGACGCCGCCGCCAACTTCAAGTTCAACTTGAGAGTGCCTCAGGCCCAGCTCCGAGTTGCCGGCCGCCGCGCTCAGGCTGTTGACCAACGACCATGTTCAATGCTCCTCGACCCACACAAGCCTATGGCATCTCGTCTACAGCCAGCTTTGGCGGCAGTTTCGTCGATGAGAACCCTCTCGCGTCATCCGCCTATGACGACGGACTCGACCCTTGGAGTGCTGCGCCGAGCCCACCCCCGCCCCCCGCCTCCTCCGTCCTCAACACAGCAATAGGTGCGGCCCCCTTTCAGCACACATCTTCCCCATTCTGAAGCATTGCTGAGGACTCTCACAGCGGATGCGACCGTCCCCACAATCTACGTAAAGTCGTTCAACGCTGTTGATCCAACGAACTCCGGGGAGACGTCGGTGAACTCACTGTCGCGCGTGCTGGGGACGTCCGGGCTGCCTGCTGCTACGATTGACAAGGTGTGGGATGCTCGACGGCTGGAATCGTCTCGCTCTGTTTCTTACGTTCGCACCGGTGACAGATTGTGAACCTGGTCAGCTCTCGTCCGCGTGTTTCCAAGCTGGAGTACTTCGTTTCCCTGGCATTGGTTGCGTTGGCACAAGCGGGGAAGGGTGTGTGGTGCTCGTGCTCGTGATTCGTTTGCGCTGATCTGTGCCTGTTCTCTGCAGATGTCAGTATTGAACAGGTGGCGGCCCTGGCTCAGCAGAACGCCCTCCCTGAACCCACTCTCGACTTGAGCTCCCTTTCCGTAGCAACCCCCTACGCATATGACAGACAGAATAGTGCTGCTACCGTTCGTGGCACTACGCTTTTTTCCTCGGACGATCCATGGAGGGCTAGATTTGCGAGTGGAAGTGGCGGCCTGGATCCGGTACAGGGAAGCTTGGCGAACGGGGTTCCATCGAACGTTTCAGGGAGTGGGCTGCCCAGAGATTGGTGGAAGAAACAGGAGAAGGTGTCAGTGAGCTTTCTAGGGCAGCAGGGGTTCATCTTGAACCGCTACATGATGTATGAGATTGTATCTGAAGTGAGTCTATTCGGTGTTTGCAGCGCTCGCGGCTCCTGCTCAGGGTCAACGGCTATTCGCGTCTCTTGTATTGGTTCACGTAGCGAGGTGCTCCGGTATCTCGGAGATACTCCGAATTCGCATTTTTGTGGGATTGTCTAGTCCGTCGCTATCCGTTTCGACTACTTCCACCATTACCACCGAAGCGCATGGGAGGTCCGTCGCCTTTCCACCGGATCTGCCTCTTTCTCTGCTGATCTTGTTTTAGCGGATGAGGTCTTTTTGGAGCAACGAAGGTAATGTTTTAGCATATTGACGGGACGGCCGCTCACTCTGTAAGTGAATAGGAAGGGCTTGCAAAGGTTTTTGAAATCCGTTCTGTGCGTCTCAACGACCCTATCTCATGTCTGTCGGAACTCATGTCCACACAGCAACCATCCTATCATCAAGGAAGATGGGTTGCTTGCCGATTTCTTGTCCAAGCCTTCTTTTGAACAATGGCGCAAGCATTCTTCCATATCCCTTGACGAAGAGTCGACCAGTAAGCGCATAGACCGCGTCGAGGAGATGACCATTCCCAGCGACCTCGAAGAGAAACTGGGGTGCGTCGTTTTCATTTCCTGCTCAACCAATCCCTCGCTGATTCTTCTGTTTTCAGGATCGTCCGAGGAAAGATTGCTCCCTTGATTGAGGCTTGGCAGAAGATTAGCATTCTAGCTGAACGTATTATCAGGAAACAGGAGGCAGCAGCGGTACGGTTCCCTCCAGCCAAATGGCGTTCGTTTCTGCCGTCTCACTTCGCATTGCCCCTCTTTTCTGCTACAAACACCTCTTCCTCCACATCCATCTCCTCCGCATCCTCTATCTTTTCTGGACTTTCTTCTGCTGGAAATGTGATCGATACTCGCCCGTCTGATGTGCAGGCTGATTTGTCCAGACTGACTAATACGATGAAGGCGTTGGCGGAGGTGAATGGCCAGTGCTGGCGCGGAGAGGACTGTGAACTCTCTGAAGGTGTCAAGCAAGGGATCGGGAACGTGGCGGCCCACACACAGCGGCATACAGATATCTTGGAGCAGCGGGCATGTCGTCGGACATTAGACAATTGCATTCGCTATGCTGACACGATTAAGTAGACACGGACGTTACTCTATTCCACGTTGGAGGCTCTAAAGGCGAGTTTTGGATCGACGAGTTGTATGGAGCGCCTCGTATACTAACTAGTTTGCATGTATCATCAGAGCCAGCGTGACCTTTACATCGGCATGCGCGACCTGTTCATACGCCATGACCGGCTATCCGGAGACCAAGTGGAACGTCTCAAGAGGCGCGTAGACGCCAATGCTCTCAAACTCGAGGATATCAAGGTGGCGCAAAAGGACAAGTGGCAAGACGAGGCCGACAGGTTTGCAGGCATCATAGAGAAGGACAAGGCGACAATAGCAGCCCAGCTCAACAGGCGTGTCTTCATACGCGCGTGGTAAGCCATATACATGTACCCCTTACGCGCCTTCTGACACTGTGCCGACAGCATGTGGCACGAATTGAGGGTCGTTTTGCATAACAGGGAGAACACGCTCTTGACACAGCTTGTACAGTCCTTCGCGCGCGAGGAACACGACTATGCTGAACTCACTCTAGCCAACTGGGCCTCTCTCGTGGATTCCCTGGAGAACATGCCGTTGGAGTGACACACCGTGGTGTTGGGTCTTGGACTGGGCACGCATATGTCGGATAGCTTTACTTATGATAATGGGTATCTTCATTTAGGATTTACGATAGGATATGATATGTTCTTTCAGGCGTTACATGGATAGTCGGGTCCCGATCGTTTGCTTGGTGTTCATAATTTTGTGGTTTTCAATTGTCGGGTTGAGACGAGTCTTGAACTACCATTTGGGTTATGGATCCCTGTGAACACATAGCGCGCTGTCCAACATGCCAGAGGTGGTGCTCAACGAATCCACAGAACTATCACCGACGACCTCCTGCCAGTAGTCTCCTTGATCCAGCGATCGTCAGATCCACTGTTCCCGGAGCATCTTCACTTTCCTTTAAAATACAAATTCCTTTTGCTCCAAGCGGGGGTGGTGTCGAACGAACGAACGACTTGCGAGTTTTTGGTTGGTGCACAAATGATGCCCGCGCCCGACTCTTAACCAGAGGCAACGCCATACACTACACTTCCGTTCCTGCAAGGGCGGAGATTTGCCCATCTAGAATCATGCGCAGAACTGTCGAGATGACACCTCCTGGGCAGACGTCTTGCAGCTGTTGCAATCGCTTCGAGGACAGAGGTGACTGATAGGCCGCCATCGGCGAAGTAGGCTACGAAATCTTTTGTTTGGCATGAAACATGAACGTGTAGCTCTCTATATTTGGTTGTATTGGATGTGCTTGCCGTGCATGATATCGCTTTCCTTTACTGGGGACGGAGGACGACTGACGCCCAATTATGTTATTGAGCAGGATGTGGTTGGGTTGGGCCAAATGGCAAGCCTTAGATGGGACACTGGCTGCTGACGAGTGAGGAGTTTGATGCGGGCAGCGGCATCATTGCCGAACCTTCCTGCTTCGATCAACACAGATGCGTCGTCGCCCACCCCGTGCCCCCGATGCACCGCAGATGATCTTATGCCTCTCTCACGATGGTTCGGGCGGCGAGTGTGCTGGCTCCCACAGTTCAGTTTCCAAATGTTCAACAAGAACATCGTTATCTGTCGGGTTGGTGGTCGACCCGCAGCACCGTACTTGATTCTGGGAAGCGCCTTGTAGTTGGCCGTTTACACTTTACTTGACACTTCTGCTAGACGTTGTTGTGCCTAGCACCGTCGCCAGCTCGATTTCGAGTACATAATCGTAATCTTCGACTGACATCGTGCGTCGCTGCATTCTGCGAGGAGTGTGGTATACCTGGAAAATCTGAAATCTGAAATCCCCGGTCGGACATCAATTCCAAGGTTGAGTGCGATCTGTCGCTCGCGGCATTAGTGAGGCGCGGAGAGCTGGCGTTTACCCATCTGTTCTTCATCATTTCCATTTCCCTCATCCTGTCTTCTTTCTCTAGTCCTAGCACAGTCTGCCCTCATTCCGTTTCGGATGTCACACAGGCATCGTCCCCTGCGGTTCTTCGGACACGTTCCGCCACCACCGTGGACGGCGGCATTGACGGCGACGGGCGCGCGTCCGCCAGTGGCGGGGAGCAACGCGCAACTACTGGCCCGACGAGCCGGCTGCGTGTACCGTATCCGCGAGTCCCGGACGGTCGTGTGCACGGGTAGCGCGGTGTGGTGCGCTAGGCGGACGATAACCGTGCGGGTACAGTGGTCATCGAGACTGCGGCGGACAGACGCGGAGAGCAGGGGGCCCGATGCATGCCCTTGTCTCTGTTCAGTTTGGGGGCGTGTAGATGGCTAGCAGCCCATTCAAGCTAGAACCATGTGATCAAAGTAGCGAGGATTGAGGTCAAGACGGGGGGGGTGGTGTATACGATGCGCGACAAAAAGTGCAACAACAGAGATGGCGCCGACATGCGGATTTATGGCAACGTCATGTCCAGGTCTGTATGGGAAAAAAGGGGGAAAAGCGTGAAGAGCCATCTGTGGATGCGCTGTACGTCCGCACCAGCCTGACGGCAGCACTTACCGACACCGTGACGCTCTGCCGTCTGCCGCCGCCGCCGCCGCCGCCGCAGGGTGCCCGTGTGCGGACAGCTCGAGTGCGGCGGTGGTGCGCATGACGCCCGCGGCAGTCAGCACGTCTTTGCCAAGCATGCGGATGAATTTCGTATCGGGCTGTCAAAACGTGATTCGCTATTTGACAGGTATATTTCGCTGTATATTCATTCTCATTCGCGGCGGACAAAGGGTTGCATCTGGTGACTGTCCGCGTGGTCTCGACGAGCTTGGGCTGGTCCAGCGGAGCAATACCACGATGGGCGCCGAGGGCGTCCGTCTCAGAAGCGTGGAGATGTTCAATTACCTAGCTTGATTGGCGAAGAGGGAGCGGATCCCTCGCATCACTGATACTCACGGTACAAAGCAAGACGGGATTGCAGTGACCGGATGGTCCTCTGGTTTTACATCATGCGCTCCAAATTGCCCTGTACCGCGCGTGTTGAGGGAGCTGTGTGATATTATGAGCCTGAAATACAACATACCATCTATCGCATCGAAAAACGATGGGTCGCGATGACGAGTTGCTAGTGACAATGCCCAGCCTACCTCGGCCCGGAAATCCGAGTCCGTGACCTGACTTCTCTTGACGGCGTCTCACGCTAAGTTATGATGATGATGACATTATTCTCTTATGGGCCATGCAGTGGGTCAAAAAGTAATGATACATCGCAGTAAGTGCGCGAGAGCAACTTCATCATTCTCCTACTGCGTCGTGTTCGCCGGTCTCACATCATACTGCGTCGCAATAATCAGCACACATCGGTATCGAGTCTGTACCTGCCCAGCTCACGCTTACCTGAACCACCATCGACGTCGACCAGGGCGTAGGCACTTGATCCTGCCCGAGATACTCGTAACGAAGCGTGTTGTCCGTGTTCACCTTGTACCTGCGTCCGCCGGTCAGTGAGACGTTAAGCTTCGAGTCGAGTTACGAACCGTTTCAGCTTTCCGAGTACACCAGGCCCGCGACGCAGACCGTCGCACTCGAACACAGCCCGCAGGACCTGCACCATAATCTGCGACGAACGTTACTTAGGTACACCGTGATGCGCGGCAGATCTAGAGTACACACCTCTGAGCTCAGTTCCTTGCCGAGACATCTGCAAGCCCAAGCCGTTCGTCAGAATGCATGGAGATAGGTCAATAAGGATAGACCGCACGTAGAGACGCCATCCCTAGTCAAATATGACTTTTTCTGAGCGCGGCTCAGATTGATGTTTTGAGGGTCAGGGAAGACATTAGGCTGATTTGATATATGAGCATGGCACCGTTGGTTCATCGGAGACGACTCACGTCGCGACTGGCGCTAGCAATGTCCACAAAGACACGCTGGCCCTCTGCGATCGAGAGTGGACCAATGGCCTGACCGTTGATAGCCTCGCCTGTATACCCACGAGAAGACCAATGTCAGTGCGAGGTGCACATAAATCAATGTCGGGCCTCTTGCTTACGATAAATGCCGCGGAACGGTGGGTCGAGTCCTACGACAACATAGGTCCATCAGTATGCGCGGAAAGTATATAACCGATCCAACGCACTCAAAGCCTCGTAGATGTATGCCTCCAACTGAGCCGTGTTCTTAGGGTCGGCCAGGTTGTTCAATGCGGGAGGGCTTTTATCGTCCAAGTAGTCAACTTCTGGTCAGAGTAACGTGGGGGCAAGACACAAAGCAGAAGCGACTGCTGACATTGCGAGAGCTCTGCTGTTGCCCCGACGAGCAAGGCCAGCACGCC
>QLPN01011688.1:0-22375 GCA_003314395.1 Albatrellus ellisii
AAGAAGTGGCAGAGAGTGTGTCACAGTATAGTATGAGTGGGAAAGTATAGTAGCATGAGAAAAGTTCAACAAATGAGTTGATAAATGAGAAGGTGGAAGTGCAGGACATTGATGATGATTAGTCAGTGATGGATATTGCCAGCAGTGGGACAGGAGATCAAGATGGTACCCTGTTTGTCAACCCAGAGGGGGAACAGGACAGACACAACTCACAATCTTGCACACCATCAACCAAAACACTTGTCACCTCATGTGCAGCATCAAAGACACTGGAACCCACTCAACAAGAGGGTGATGACAATATTTGAGTTGATGGGTAGCCATACTGCAAGCCAGAGATCATCCCAACAAAAAACAAGTGATCTCATGGAAAATATTGCCACTGTTCAATCCAGAACACATCACTCAGCAGGACAATGATCACATGGATAGGCAACTTGCCATGCAGCAGATCCAATCACTGAACCAACGACTACAGGACTGTGTTGCTACCATTGATTGAATCTGCACTGAAATTGCTCAACTTCAAAGTGGAAAGCATGTTGTTGAATGGGAGGCTGAATGATTGTGGAACAAGCTTCAAGTTAAAGACCTGATGCCACAGTATGTGGGCCACCTTGGCCTGGCCCAGGGGTCATCAAATCCACAGTTATATTGAGGTCATAGTTGAAGTTGCAGTCCACCAAGTCCCAAAGATTCAAAATGACAATGACAACATGCCAGACAACAACAACAACAACAACAACAACAACAACAACAACAACAACAACAACAACATTGTCATTGTCATTGATCATCAAGTGACAGTTGTACTCACAATCATGACTCTATGCATTCATGCTCAGCAAGTGGAAATCAGCAGAGGTGGAGGCAGATGGATGATTTAGATGCCAGGTTTCAGGTTTCAAGCCCAATGTGCATAATCCCAGTTATTGTAGTGATTGTGGCAGGCAAGCAAGTATTGACTACCTTACTGTCAATACTGTACTAGTGCTATCCATACTATATGCAAGCCAGTAGAGCATGTACACATACCAAACAGTGCCAAGGTCAAGGATCCCTTAGTAGCAGGTCCAAGTGGCACCAGTGCCAGTTGCATTCATGTTGCTGTGACACCCCATTGCTCCCAGCACCTTGGAGAAGCACATGTCTCAATTGGGGTCTCACTATCATCTACTAGCCCCAATACAGCAGGTTTGCTTAACAACAGCAACACCATCACAGAAGATTAAGTTTATGCACCACCAATTCAACTGGTTCAACATCATATGAGTTTTTCAGGCATTTCAACATCTCATATTTTGTAATGTACTATTTGTGAAGAAGCTATGACACCTAGTCAATAAAAAAACACACAGTTTGATGATGTTTCAAGATCATATGTCACAAAAGACAAGAGGTGTAATGAAGCTCTGTGTCACAAACTCAAGGGCTTACTGCCATTTTCTTTCTTGTCCCCCTTGTCTTTTCCTTTTTTGTTATCTTCTCACCATGACTCAAGCTCTCTATTCTTGTCTCACTCTGCTAAGAAGGGCCTATTGGATGATCTTAGGAGTTTATTAATGAAGTGCTCCTGGTAATGAGATGGTTGATGTAGTTGATATAGATGTTCTTGATGATGATGAAGAGAGGGATCAACAAGATAGTGATGAGAATGATAGCTCCAATGACTCTATGAGGATCTAGGGTGACAAGTGTAGGATGTCTTAGCAATGCTTAGTGACTTAGAGATCTTAGACTTAGCTCTTAGGGTTTATGAAGCAAGCTGATGGCAAGCTTAGATCAAGCACAATATAGGAGAATCCCTGGATTGTGAAGTTGACAAGACTGGGGTTTAAGACCACCAGGCTTGCAGCTACTTATACTAAAGACAAGTCTTAAGAATAGTACAAACAATATAAAGTTCACAGATCAACAATGATTGCTGTGTGATCAACAACATCATGTGACTAGAGACACATCTGTGGTAAATTAAGTAAATAGTTACAAGTGCAAGTGAAACAAGAGATAAACAAAAGTGAATAGAGGCAAGATAGGATGAGCCCTTGCTGATTGTATAATGATAGTCCTTAGCAAGTAAATGTAAAATAAATAAAAAGAAAACCATTATGAGGTGCCTCAGCAAGTACCTCATAACATCACACCCTCTTCATGCAATGCATCACCTGTGATGCTTGGGTGGGTCCCCTGACCCATAGCCCTCCTCCTGCCATCTCCTAGACCTGGTGGCCATTGCAGATAGGCTGTGGGAGGGTAGCCCAAATTGGTGTGAATCCATTGGGCATTCCCCCATTGAAGAACCATGGCCTCTCTGGGGCAGAGGTCAGGTGGGTGGTGACATGTTGGGCTCAGTAGTGGGCCTCCTCATGGATGGTGGCCAGCTCCTGCTGGGACTCATTGTACCTCTGGTGGAGGTGCATCCCCTCATGTTCCCATGCCATGTGAGTGGTGTCAAGGAAGGGGTAGGTGTAGGGGGTGCAGTGGTGGTGGGAGTTGGGGCATTGGGCCTGATGGTGGCTGTGTTGGCCACAATGGAAGCATCCCCCCCTAGTTGGGGTGGGGAGAGGCAAATGCCTTGATGTGGTGGTGGGAGGTGGACCACCATCCAATGGAGGGGTTGCCCCAGGATGCCACAGGGGAGGTGGGGGTGCTCTCCAAGCTGGGGAATGAAGCAGGGGCACTGGTGATGTGCTCCTGGAGAGGGGGTGGGCAATGTGCTGGGCTGAATGGGAGGGGTGAGGGAGTCCAGGCAAAACCAGAGGTAACTCTGGCTTATAGGGTGAGGTTACCTTGGCTTTGGGATAGGGGGTTGGGAGGTGAGGCCATGGGGTGATACCTTGTGTCAGGCCACTATTACCCCCCTTATTTTTCTCTTCATTTTTCCTATTTTTCTTATGTCTCTACCACTATAGATCTTACAATTGCTCCTGATCTATCAAAGCAATTCCCATGGTCATGCATACCTTTTGCTCATCTTTATTGGCTAATGACATGCCTGTTGTCTGATCCCAGATCAGCCTGCTTACAAGATAGTTATGACTATTTTTCTCATGGTTACTGTGGAATCCTTCTTATTGTTCCCACCCTGACTGTGGAGTGCTTACTTTTTGTTCTCACAGTTGCTGCACTTATTATGCAGCACTGATGCATCCCTTCTATTGTTAGCTATGACTGTATTCCTTTTTGTTCTCATACTCCATAGTGTATAGCATGGTCTGTGCACTAGTTCCAGTACCATATATACAGTAGTTCACTTAGCATTTTATCCCCAGTTCTGATCATCAGGGATATCTGCTAGGTGCAGTAGCATCTATTCTGTTCTTGTCTTACTTTACTGATTATATATCTGGGATATCCACTAGTGTGATAATTCCCTTATTGTTTTTAGTCTTTCTTCAGTTGATTGGCTTTGATGTTAGTGTTGGCCTCACACCTTGGGTGGTGGGCCAGGGGAGTCTCATGGGAAGGGACTGGGGGGATGGCAGCAGTGTGGAGGGGTTGATGGTGGTATGGGGGGAGAGCTAGAGCTTGTTGAGGGTAGCAGTGGTGGCAATGTCCTCCTCAGTGTAGGGGAGGGGGGAGGAACAAAATGGTGGAGGAGGGCCCATGAGAAATGAGAAGGTGGACAGGGGAGTGGAAGGGGTAGTGGGGGGAGATAATGGTGGGAGGTGGGATGACATGATGGGGCAGTTGGTGGATGCAGTGAGGATGTCCAGGGAATGGGTGAGAGGAGGGTAAAAGTTCATGTTATTTTTGAGAGTGAGAGGACTTCCTTTAGTATGGGTGAGGGGTGTGGTCAGGTGATTCCTGAATGTGTATAGGTATATTCCCAGGCTGCACATTGGTCTAGGTGCAGTTGACCTTCATTTGTGGAAGTCATCTATCACTTGTTGTGCATGTTTCAGGTTCCCTGTTGGTTCCCATGTGTTGTCTGATTTGGGATATCCCTTCCATTGTTCTGTACCTTTGAGCTGATGATTGTTTCTACTTCAAACTCCATTTTGCCTTTGACTATCTCTGGTGGTGGTTTCATGTAATTGGGGCCAGTTTTATATTTGGATATTGGAGTTTGAGGTTTTTTCCATCTAACCATACTTGATCACCTTTGTTATATGTGATAAATGTAGTTCCACGTTTATTGTGCAAGTCTTTGGTTATGTGATTGGTAAGTTTCTGACTTGCCATTACTTCTTATATTTTCATGATGTGTTGGAGTTGATTTTCAGCTTCTGGTGGTGTATAGTAATAGGTTTGACCATGAATTAGGGTTTGTATCCCATGGGGATTTCAAATGGGGATTTCCTGGTGGTACCATGAACACAATTGTTGTGGGAAATTTCCACAAATGGGAGTAATTCAAGCCAGTTGGTTGACAATTGATATCCAAGGAATCAGAGATATTGTTCTATTTATTGGGTTACATGTTTGGTTTCTCCATCTGATTGTGGGTGGTAAGTGGTGGACATTACCAATGTGATTTCCAGATCTCTTGAGTAACTCTGGAAGTGAATTGGGGTCCTCTATCAGAAATGATTTTTTCTGGAAGGCTGAAGCATTTCTAGGCATGGTTGAGGAATAGTTTCTGAGGCAGTAATAGTCTTCTTGCATGGTGTGATAAAAACAGCTTTCAAGAATTTGTCAACTATGACATTGATTGAGTCATATCTGTTAACTTCTGGATGGTCTGTTATGACATTGGTGATGTGTTGCCAAGGTTCATTTGGTGTTTCTGTGGGTATCAACAGTGCTTTGGTGGGGTGTGTGATATTCTTAGTTGATTGACATGTTGCACATCCTTCTACATATGCTTTGACAAATAAGGACATTCCTTGCCACTGTTATGAGGCACTTGCTTAGGCACCTTGTAATGGTTTCTTTTTCTTTTTTCTTACTCACTATAAGTGTAGTACTTCACTGCAGCTGAGGATTACCTCAAACTTATAGTAAGGACTATATCTCTTATCCTTTACAGTACTATAGTATTCATTTCCTTAGCTGTGAGCTTAGCTCCAAGTACAGTAAAGCATCTTCATCCTTTTTCTTCTTTCTTTATTCATTTACATTTACTTGCTAAGGACTATCATTATTCAATTAGCAAGGACTCATCCTATCTTGTCTATTATTTACCTTTGTTTATCTCTCATTCTACTTTTGCTTGTGACTACTTTACTTTAGCTTATCATGGACATGTCTCAGGTCACATGACCTCATTGATTGCTGCACAATATTTGTTGATCAATGAACCTTATTACTTGTACTATCTTTAGGACACTTGATTCTGTATAAGTAGGGACAAGCCTGGTGGTCTTAAACCCCAGTCTTGTTGACTTGACAATCTAGGGATTCTCCTATACTGCACTTGATCTAAGCTTGCTCTCATCTCACTTTAACCTCTAAGAACTAAGTCAAAAGATCTCTAAGTCACTGAGCATTGCTAAGACATCCTAAAAACTTGTCACACTGGATCCTCATTTAGTCATAGGCAGTATCATCCTCATCACTATATCATTGATCCCTCTCTTCATCATCATCAGTAACATTTACTATGCTATTCAAGCACACAATAATTACCTTGTTACCAGGGGTATAATTATTGCAAACATTCCCTAAGACTATCCATTAGGCCACTCTAAGCAGCCACCAGTAGTCTTGTTGAATGAGTTTGTATGTCTTCCATCTGCCCAGGTGTCTGGCAGGTGCCAGATCATGGTGAATACATACTATTTCTTTTCTCAGTTCTCTGTTGTCAGGGACATAGATGTTTCCACAGAAGAGAAGTAGTTTGTCTTCATAATTCCATTCTCAGATTCCTTGGGTTAATTTCTGGGGTTTCTGGTGAGAGCATATCTGACTTGGGTTGTTCAATAATCTGTTGTCTGATCATTTTTGATCTTGTAGGTGTTAGATGTCTTCCAGTGGCATTTATGTGAAATACTTTTGGATTTAACACTGTAATGTTGGAATTATCAGAAACCACCCCCTCCTCATGGTCTGGCCTCCTGGTCAGATGATTGGATTTATTGATGGTACCAGGATAATGTAAAATTGAAAAGTTCAAGTGTGATAAAAAGAGACTCCACTGAGCTTGTTGACAGTTAAGTTGTTTAGCCATTGAGAAGTATTCAAGGTTCTTGTGATTGGACCAAATATCAATAGGGTGAGGACTTCCTTTGAGGTAATAACACCAAGTTTCAAGAACTTGGATGATCATAAGAAGTTATTTATTGTAAATGACATAATTGCATTCTAGTGGTGTCATCTGTTTCAATAGGAAAGCAACTGTGTGCCAATGGGAGTCCAGTACCTGTTTGGATAAGATGGCTCCATAATTGAAGTCTGATGCATCCATTTCAAGTTTAAAAGGGGTGTCAAAATTGGGTATGAGAAGAACTGGGGTTGTGTGAGGCCAATGCTATCATTGAAGCCAAACAACTGAAGAAAAGCTAAAACCAACAAAAAGGACAATTGTGCTTCAATTAGTGGATATCCCAGATATATTAGCATATAGTAAAGAGAGAAGAGAACTGGTACTGTACCTTGCAGATATCCCAGATGATCAGAACTGGGGAATAAACACTAGGAGTTGTATAGTATATATAGTACTATTCTCTAGGGCAGGCATATGGACTAGCAAAGGCTGTGAAGTGAAGATAATAATAATAATAATAATAATAATAATAATAATAATAATAACCAATCAGAAAGAGGATGACTGATGTCCACAGTATGTGTGGGAATGATTGGTGGTACTCTGCAGTATTCATGAGAAAGGTGAGTAAGCATCTGCAGTAACAGTGAGAAAAGAGTCATAAGTACTTCATAAGCAGGCTGATTGGAGATTGGATGACTAGTGTGTCATCAGTCAATAGAGATGAACAAAAGGAAGACATGACTGTGAGAATCACTTTGATAGATCAGGAGTGATTGTAAGATCTATAGTGATAGAGACATAAGAAAAATAGGAAAAATGAAGAGAAAAATAAGGAAAATAATAGCAGCCTGACAGGTTGTAGTAAATGCATGTTTTAGTTGTTTGAATGTGGGTTGTCATGCTTCATTCCATTCCCAAGGTTGATTTTTATGTGTCAATTCAGTTAAGGATTTGGTTATTTTAGTGAAGTCTTTGATGAAATGCCAATAGAAGTTTCCAAAGCTGAGGAATGATTGGACATCTTTAACCTTCTTTGGAATGGGCCAATCAGTGATTGCTCATAGTTTGGCAGAATCCATGTGGACTTGATTGTGAGAGATGATCATTCCTAGATATTTGATGGATTCTTTCTTGAAGAAGCATTTTTCTGGTTTGAGGAAGAGATCTTCATTGGTAAGGCATTGTAACATTTGGTGGACTAATTTCTGATGTTCCATAAGATCATTTGAGAAGATGGGGATGTCATCCATGTAGATGACAACATGTCCCATGGTGATAAGGTCATCAAAGAGAGAGTTCATCATGGATTGAGATGTAGCTGGGGAATTCTGGAGACCAAAGAACATTATGGTTGGTTCCCATCAGCTATGGAAGCAGCTTTGTGTTAATCACCATCTTGATGCATACATTGTTGTATCCCCATCTCAGATCCAGTTTGGTAAATATTGTTGTGCCTTTGAGTTTGTGGATAAGTTCTGGGATAAGGGGTAAGGGATATTTGTTTGCAATGGTTCTTTTGTTTAATCTCTGATAATCTTGGAATGGGTATAATTTCCCATCCTTTTTCATGACAAAGAAGAAAGGTGCTGCCCAAGGAGAGTTTGACAGTCAAATATACCCATTTTTTCTAAGCACAGCCCATTGGACAGTTGTAGGGAAAGTTTGCAATAACTATACCCCTGGTAACAACATAGTTGTGCACTTGGTAAGCATAGTAAACATTCCTGATAACAATGAAGAGAAGGATCAATGAGGTAGCAATGAGGATGATACTGTCAGGCTTTGATTTATTGGAGCATTTAGTTCTTTATTTCTTTTACTTTTCTTTTGTGTTTTCCTTTAGATTAGATTAGATAAGATGATCTTTCCTTTCAGTCTATCTCATCTTATCTTATCTTACTCTACTTACTGTCACTTCGTGCCTTAGACTCTGGATGCGCCCATGCTGCACATGTTCCCATACTTACTGTGGGTATTGTCTTCATAGACCTGCCCTATAGTTACTGTGCTGGTCTGTGCACTTATAGCTGTAGTATATAGTCTTTGTTAGATAGCTGAATATACTCCAGCTTGTTATGGCTGGCTTATCCTATTCTTTGGAGTGATCCTTAGTCTAGTGCATGCTGGTCTCCCTTACAGGGATATGTAGGACTGCCATCTTACAGATACCACCAATGACTAAACAAAGATCCAGCATGACAAGCTTAAGATGTCTTAGTGATGCTTAGTGACTTAGAGGTCTTAGGCTTAGTTCTTAGAGTTAGAAGCAAGAGAGTAGTGAGCTTAGGCCAAGTGCAGTATAGGAGAATCCCTAGATTGTGAAGTTGACAAGACTGGGGTTTAAGACTGCCAGGCTTTCAACTACTTATACAAAACTGGAGTTCTAAAGATAGTAAAGTAGATAAGGTTCACTGATCAATGATGATTGCACAGCAATCAACAAGATCACATGACCAAGTCACATCCATAGTAAGCTACAAGTAAGTCACCACAAGTGTGAAATGAACAAGAGATAAACAAAGATAAACAAAGGTGAGATATAATGAGTCCTTGCTAATTGTATAGTGATAGTCCTTAGCAAGTAAATGTTGTAATAAATAAAGAAGAAAGGAAGAGAAGATGAAGGTGCTTTACAGTATTTGGAGCTAAGCTCACAGCTGCAGTCAATACTACACTTATAGTAAGTAAGAAAAGAAAAGAAAAAGAAAAAAGAAATCATTACAAGGTGCCAAAGCAAGTGCCTTGTAACATTTTTGGTGTTTTTGGATATGAATGTATGAAGGGCTTCTCATTGTTTGTTGTCAATAGGATATGCTTTTCTGGCATATGACTCCATTCTGGGTTTCAGATCAATTGCGTGATCCCACAAATGTTGTTTTGGTAATTGAGTGGACACTTCTTCATTGAAAACTTTAGATTGTGGTAATGTCTGGGGACTAGATCAATCCCTTTTCTATCATGTTGATTATTCATGGCAATTTGTGTAGATAGGGTAGTATGAAATAGGTTCAATCCATCCATTGTCCATTGGCATTCTCCTTGAAATGGATCATCATCTTCAGTAAAATGGGAAGTGGTGGTTGTTATAGGGTTTCTACATTCCAATGGACATTGTGAGAATGAGACAGTGTTGTTGGTCCAATCAATATTTGGATTATGTTGTTGTTACAAATTGGTTCCTAGGATAATGTCTTTTTTTCCTAAATCAGTTATGTAGAATTTGTTCATTTCTGTATGTTGTTCTATGGGTGTTTTCTTGATTTGTAGGGCAATATGGCATGTATGTAGGATATTTCTGCTGATGTTCTTTGTTCCATCATTGTTCTTTATTGGTATTTGTCATTTGAGTTTCTGGGTGGGTAATTGATGAAGGCATGAGAGGTTGTGACCATAGGGTGTTCTTCATTGTTGCATTCTTGGGTTACCCTTACTGCATAAGCGGGCTTGGTAGTTCTGTAAGGTTGGTCACATTTTACTTTACATTCTCTGCTGAAATGTCCTTTGATACCACATCAGAAACAAGCTCCTTCTTGTTTCCTTTTCTCATGTCCTTTGTCCAATAATCTTCCATTCCCAGTAAACCCTGCATGTGTGAATACTTCCTTTTGGAACATTTCCATGGAAGAGAAGTCTTCAATAGCATGGATGTTGTATGGGTTTCATTTCTGTTAGTGAGATTCTATATCCCTTTTGAGTAAATCATTGGGGTAAAGGAATCATCCACCTTGTCTGGATTTGAGGCTGTTCTGGAAGTTGTTGTTAGACTGGTTTTGGTCTAATCTGATGGTGATGTCTTGCCAGTCATTTAAGGTTGCTGGTAATTTATCCCTGGTTGTCATGATGGTATCCTTGATGTCTTTCCTAAGACTATTCTTGAATTTCTTGATGTTGGTTATCTTGTTATAACCTGTGGTGTCAGTGATGGAATTGAATACTGTGACATATTCAGAAGCAGTACCTCTTCCCTGGACTTACTGATCAAGGTTGTTGCATGATAATTTGCCCTCATTACTTGGGTAGAACTTAGATGTGAATTGTTCCTTGAATTGTTTCCATGTAAGTGTTGAAGTGGCATTAGTGAGCCAATCAATAATTTATCCTGCCCATGTTCTGGCAGCTATTCCTTCTTTGCAAAAGGATAATGCAAAGGCAATTTTATCCACATTGTCTTTAAAGTTTTTGGTGAAGAAATGGAGTTCAACCTTTCAGATAAAGTCTTTAGTGGTAGATTCAGTTCCAGAAAACTTGGATGGCTTATTGAGCCTTGTGTAAGATGGCAGTCCTACATATCCCTGATGGGAGACCAGCACACACTAAACTAGGGATCACTCCAAAGAATAGGATAAGCCAGCCATAACAAGCTGGAGTATATTCAGCTATCTACCAAAGACTATATACTACAGCTATAAGCATATGGACCAGCACAGTAACTATAGGGCGGGTCTATGAAGACAATACCTGCAGTAAGTAGTGACATCATGTGCAGCATGGGTGCACCTAGAGTCAGAAGCATGAAGCGACAGTAAGTAGATAAAGATAAGATCAGATCAGATAGACTGAAAGGAAAGATGGTCTAATCTTATCTAATCAAAGAAAAACAGAAAAGAAAGTGAAAGGAAAATAAAGAAGTAAATGCACCAAAATAATGGTGCCTGACACCTTGGTTCATTCAAGGAAGTGTATGATGTATTTTGTGAGGCCAATGCAAGTCAAAGATGAACAACTGAAAAACTAAAAACAAAAAGGACTAATCATGCTTTGACTAGTGGATATCCCAGGTATATTAGTAAGGTAAGAGTAAGAAAGGATAGATGTTACTGTACCTGGTGGATATCCCAGATGGTCAGAACTAGGGAATATCACCAGGAGTCATACAGTATATATCATACAATACTCTAGGGCAGGCATATGGACTAGCAAAGGCTGTGCAGTAGAGTCAATAATAACAACCAATCAGAAAGAGGATGAATGATGTCCACAGTAAGTGTTACGAGGCACTTGCTTTGGCACCTCGTAACGGTTTCTTTTTCCTTTTTCCTTTCTTTCTTTTTATCTTATTTACTAGTAAAGTGTAGTATTATTACTACAAGTGTGAGCTTAGCTCCACTTTACTTAGTAAGGACTCTCTTTTCTTCTCTCTTATATAGTACTTAAGTATTTACATACTTAAGTGTGAGCTTAGCTCCAGGTACTATATAAGACTTATCTTTTCCTCTTTTTTATTTATTTATTTATTATAACATTTACTTGCTAAGGACTGTTACTATACAATTAGCAAGGACTCATTTCTTTTGTCTCTATTTACTTTTGTTTATCTCATGTTCATTTTGCACTTGTGGCTGAGCCACTTATATCACATGGATGTGTACTTACTGCACATTACTGCGCAAACTTTACTATACTTAGATCTCCAGTTTTGTATAAATAGTTGACAAACTGGTGGTCTTAAACCCCAGTCTTGTCAACTTCGCAATCTAGGGATTTTCCTTTACTGCGCTTGATCTAAAGCTTGCTACAAAACTCACTTCACTCTCTAAGAACTAAGTCTAAGATCTCTAAGTCACTCTAAGCATCACTAGACATCCTAAACTCGTCACTCTGGATCCTCATTTAATCATTGGTGGAATCATCCTCATCAATATCTCCTTGATCCCATTCTTCATTGTCATTAGGAACATCTATTATGCATATCAAGCACATATCCACTACCTTGTTACCAGGGGTACCATTATAGATCTTCCCTAAGACCATCCAATAGGCCACTCTTAGCAGTAAGTGTGGGAAGAATTAGTGATACTCCACAGCAGGTGTGAGAGAGCTGAGTGAGCAACTGCAGTAATAGTGAGAAAATGAGTCATAACTACTTCATAAGCAGGCTGATCAGAGACTGGATGACAGACACATCATTGGCCAATAAATACAAACAAGAAGAATACATGACCATGAGAATCACTTCAATAGAGCAGGAGTGATTGTAGAATCTGTAGTGATATGGATATTGTTATGAGGCACTTGCTTTGGCACCTCATAATGATTGTCTTTTTCTTTTTTCCTTTCCTTTTCATATATCTTACTTAGTATAAGCATAGTATTAACCACAGCTGTGAGCTTAGCTCCAACTTATAGTAAGGACTCTATCTCTTGTTCCTTTATAATACTATAGTATTTATATACTAAGCTGTGAGTATTACTCCAAGGACTTATCCTTTTTCTTTTATCTTTCATTATTTATTTTACATTTATTTGCTAAGGACTATCACTATACAATTAGCAAGGACTCATCCTATTTTGTCTCTTTGTTTACCTTTGTTTATCTCTTATTTCATTTGCACTTGTGGCTACTTTACAGTAGCTTATGATGGACATGACTTAGTCACATGATCTTGTTGATTGCTGTGCAATCATTGTTGATCAGTGAACCTTAACTACTTTTACTATCTTTAGGACTCTGGTTTTGTAGAAGTAGTCAAAAGCCTGGTGGTCTTAAACCCCAGTCTTGTCAACTTCACAATCTAGGGATTCTCTTATACTGCACTTGATCTAAACTCACTATCATCTTGCTTAAAACCCCTAAGAACTAGATTCCAAGATCTCTAAGTCACCCTAAATGTTGCTAAGACGTCCTAAACCTAAACTTGTCACCCTGGATCCTCATTTAGTCATTGGTGGAATCATCCTCATCACCATCTTGTTGATTCCTCTCTTTATCATCATCAGGAACATTTACTATGTGATTCAAGTGCATAACAACTACCTTGTTACCAGGGGTATAACCATTGCAAACTCTCCCTAAGACTGTCCAATAGGCCACTCTTAGCACAGGTAGGATTCAGCAGAAGTCCCCACACAAGAGCACAGTGATTCCCCCAAATACAGCCCCATCCTCCAGCTGGTCTTGCAAGGTGCAATCCAGGGCCTCCATGGCATAGTGATGTTGCATAGGTGCCTCATCCCAGATGATGATCCCAGTCTCCTTCAACAGCCCCTCATGGTTAGAGGTGGTGAGGGCATGGTGCAAATCATCACATAATTTTGCTTTGTGATGATCCCACAGAATGGTACAGTTGGATGGGATGTTGTGGTAGAGGATGGAGGCAAAGACAGAGCATAGTTGACCACCAGTCTGCATCTCCCCAGCCTCTCACAGGCACTAGTCTCATTCACCATCATCCTCCAGGAAACCTCTAGCAAAGCAGGCAGCCTTGTAGGTTGCATGGACCACCCTATTGTGAGTGCACAGATCCCTCCAGTCATGGCCCCCTTGATGATGGTCAGAAGCATCCTGAGGTAGAAGTGCTCCCCAGCAGATGGATGGACAAAGTACATGCAACCAATGGCAAAACCCCTCTGTCTTGGCTTTCAGTAATGCCCCATTTTGTTCCCACATAAAGTGCTGAGGAAAGTCCTGGTAGAGATACTGGCAGGCACCATCAAGATACTGCTGATTGGCCTTGAACCACTTTGTCAGGTGTCTTCTTGGCAGATGGGTGCTCCAGGACTTCCTGAGGGTCATCACTTGCTTGGAAGTAGTCCTGCTGCTCATTCTTCACATGGACATGAAGGCAATAGACTGTAGGGAGCTCTTGGTGCATGGGGAACTCAAAGATGTGCCAGCACACCTCTGAAGGACCAATGTAGTGCACATCAATGTAGTCCTGGACTTCATCCACATTCCCAACCTGCACAGTTGCCTGATCAGGACCCTTGTAGATGTACTTGTGGATGCACTTCACTGCCTTGACTGAGGCACTTATCTCCAGATTGATGTGGCAGTCATACTTGGCAAGCAGGTAGGGATTATATGGGACCACATCACAGTTGGTAAAGATGTGGACCTTATTCTGAGATGCTTTGTGAAGGTGCACCCATTGTATGGCCTGGCATAGATTGGGTATCTATCCTATCCAAAGTGGTGTACACACAGGCTTAGGCAAGCAAAGACAAACAGGGCTAATGATATTAGAAGTAGAGATGCATCCCCAAAAGGGGAGAGAGTTGACAGCATGTCTGCAGCAGAGTGTGGTGGATGTGGGTGCAGCAAGGTGGCACAATGGGGTGAGAGTATGTCAGACAGGGTAGAAGACATCTGAGAGATATGTAACAGACCTGCAGCATAGTGTGGTGGATGTGGGCACAGTAAGGCAGCACAATGTGGTGAGAGTATGCTGCAGGGATGCGATAAGTGGGTAAGGTAGTAAGATGGATGGGAACACTGACTCAGACAAGGTAGAAGACATCTGAGGAGATTGTAGGTGGAGAAACCATCTTAAGTAGTGTCCATGTGTAAGGTTATAGTGGAGAGTGTAAGTAAAGTACAAAGAGCTCCATATGTGTAGGGGACACACATTGTCTCAGTGAAGTGTGTGGAGCTTGGAGAAAGTAGTCCAAGGATGTGGTATGTATGTAATGTGTATGTGTGTAAACATAAAGAGTATGTGTGGAGTGAGTAATAGTGAGTGGGGAAACAAGCCAAATGAAATAGGTGAAAATGTACAGAAAAAGCTAACAAGTGGGTCTCCTGACAAAATCCTTGGAGTAGTGCTTGCTGCAACACCATTGTTGATTGTTATCCTTCTCCATGAAAGGGGATTTTACATGGTCAGGAGCAGCACAGAGACCATGAAGCATGTACTTGGTGACAGAGTCATGGGGCCTTGGATGGAGATAAGGATCTGGCAGTTGTGCTGAGACAAGGCTGTGAACATGATTGGCATCACAGATCTTGTATGAGGCCTTCAGGAAGATGAGGAGATGCATGTAAGGGAGGTCATGCTTCTGGGACTCTGCAGTGTAGACACTACCCACCAGCTCCCCAAAAAGTCCACACGTGATTTCATGCAGCAAGGCTTGCTTCTTCCAGTTGAAGATGCAAGCAACAATGTCAGGGTGATCTGCAGCAGTCTGAGATGTGCCATCATCACATTTCAGCAGAGCTTCCTGAATTTCAGGCCAGTTGGGGTTTGCAGTCATGGCCAAGAAGATGTCTGGCTTGTGCCCATAATGACAAATGGCCATAGAGTCCTGTAAGAGCTGGAACATATGCCTTGAACTGCATTGGTGGGTGGAAGGCAGGACAATGTGCTGGCCCTGCTGTCCAAGACTGACTGGAGTGCCATCTTGGTTGCCATGAACTGTATCCTGAAGCCCTTTGTACAGATCTGCATGTATTTTTTTTGATGTGTCCTGATCCAGTACAGGGTGGCTTCCTCAATTGATGCCCAAGCATCAACCAAGTATTGCAGGAAGAGCTTTCCACTGTGAAAGATGATGTCTGCCTCATTCAGTCTGGTGATGGCATGGTATGCATAGTAGCAGTGTCGGGAGACATTCTTGCAGTGCACCTGACCATTTGGACCTGGATGTGATGGCATGTTGAGGTGGAACCCAGAGTCACCTTTGGGGAATAGGAGGACATAGTACAATGGGGAATAGCTATGATGCAGATGGCTGGTCCTCCTAAGGTTACCTCCATGCAGGTGCACAATAATATCATGATGCAAGTCCACTTGCTCTCCTCCACCTCCAGGAATGATGGCAGCAATCTCCTATATGGTGGGAGTATTATATCTGTGCAGGTCTGTGTTTGGATACACAGTGATGCAAACAGCCACATTGACCTGCTCTTCTGGAGCCTTGTCCTTGAGGATCTCATGAACTTGCCTGTACATGTTGATGTATGGGTTGTTGGCAAGCAGCATTGTGTGGAGATCCAGCATGGTGGATGGGTCAAGGTTAGAGTTGTTGGCCAGGCATGCATTGACAGCATCATCAGGATCAAGGACATAGAGTTGGGCATAGCATGGTGTGACTCCAGGATTTCAAAGGAGGGCCCCCATCTTGTGATGGAGAGAACCATGGAGTCTGAATGCATAAGGTCCAGACCCAGCAAGCACAGTATCATTGACATTGGCAGCAATAGATGTAAATGCAAAAGCAGCATTGTATTGGCATATATTGCTCCTGAACCTTTTTGCAAATGGATCACTGCCATTCAATGGTCTGGAAAGAGTGGGTGGTGGTTGGGCAAAGGGAGGGAGGTAGATCTGGCCCTGCATGCAACACATGCCAAATTGGAGATGATTTACAGTGGATGCTGTCAACTTCTCAGAGATGAAGTGAAGAGGGGTGATGGTATTGTTTATCCATTGCACCAAGGCTATGGCAGTTCTCAGGTTCATGGTATTCCTGACAGCCAAGATGGATAAGGATTGGAGAGGGTGCATCAGGCTGTGGCTGATCCATGTCAGGATCATTTTGCTGAGGCTGATGGTGCTGAGACATTTGCATATGGAAGTCCACATCCTTGGCATGCTCCTGAGTCAGTTGCTCATGCTGGTCCTGGTCCTGTGCTGCTTCCTGGGCCTGTTCTCCAGTTTGTTGCTCCTAAATGTTAGCTTTCTTTGGCATCTGCCATGTGCTCCTTCTATCAGCTGACCTACATGTATTTGAGTACTTACTGTTTTCTCTCACACTTTGTCATGTGTGAGTACACACATGCCTTACTGTACACCTCAGCTAGTCTGTGCACAGGTCTCTTAGGTATATCAGGGACTTCTCTGGGACACTACTTACCAGTTGACTTCTTAGTCTCACTCCCTTAGTCATGGATTGGGCTACACTCTTTGTATTCTCCTATTCTTCAATCCTACTGTTGCTTTTGGCCTTTCTGGCCTTTCTTCCCTCTACCCACTGTTGCCCTTCTGTCCTCCTTGAGTGGAGTGACCTGCCCTAGGTACAACCACTGTGCTGAATGTCACACATTATCACTAAAGGCATCAACTCATATAAGCCCATGATTAGAATTAGATATATGTTGCATTACTGACCTGTGGTGGCTGTTGTGGATCTTCTGCTGCAATTCCTTGCACATCTTCTGTGACTTGCTGCTCCAAGACCTAATGCAGGGATATAAATGCAGATGAGATTGTTATCAGATTTCACTTATACCACAATATAACTGACCTGTACATCATTCTCCTGCTGACCTCCCAGATTACTTCTGTGATCCATGGCATTTGTAGATTGATTGTGCTCAGCTGCAGCCTGTGCTTTGTGGTAGTTTACATACTCAGCATGACACTGTTGAAAGCTCTGATGCAATTCTTCATCCTGATTTCTGTGTTGTTGCTGCTGCTGCTGCTGCTGCTGCTGCTATGGATTGACATGTCCAGGAACTGTTGAAGGAGGTTGCTTGGAAAGAGCACAACTGACTGTTGAAAGAAGAGAAATAATATTCTACAGGTGGAGATAGTTAGAAAACATATAAGGCAAATGGTGTAGAGAGTAAGTACTGACCTCAGTCTCTTTGTAGAAGACTGAGGGAAAAGAAAACTGTGTGAGAGAAATTTTCTGTAAGTAATGTGTCCATCTGTATTGTCCCTGAGTCCCACAAGTTCATGTGGTGCAGTCCCACTATTTGCACTGTCATCCAGTCACATTAAAGTGCATTCACTGTCACATGTTGCTGTAATCTCCAACATGCCCACTCAGCTAGTGCACCAGTGGATGTCCATGCTAGAGCAGAACTGCTCATGCTTCTGCCATGCCAGCCCCTTTGTCAGCACATCAGTGACCTGTTTACCCATCAGAATATACTCCAATTCCAGTTCCCCACCAGCATACTTCTTGTGTAAGAAATGATACCACACATTGATATGTTTGGTACACATGTGAAAGGCCAGATTTTTTACAATGGTGATGGCAGACTGATTGTTGATTTGGAGCATCATAGGAGAGTCACAGAGTTCACCAAGCTCAGAAAGGAGGGTGTGAAGCCAGACAACTTATTTTGCAGCATGTGCACCTGCAACATATTTGGCTTCTGTGCTAGAGAGTGCCATTGAGGCTTGTTTTTTGGAGCTCCAGCTAGTCATGCCACTGGAGAGAATGAAGACATATCCAGAGATGGATCACCTGTCATTGACATTGGCTGCCCAATCAGCATTGATAAAACCTGTTAACTTGCCAGGGGAGTTGCCATTGAAGAGGAGTGTATGATGTGCTGTGGTGCATAGATACCAGAAGGTGTGATTTAAAGTGTGGAAATGCACATCACCTGGTGTTGCAGTATGTTGGCTGAGTATGCCAATGGTGTACACTAAGTTGGGTTGCATCCCTAACATTGTGTACATGAGTGCACCCACTGTGCTCTGGTACCTGTGAATGTCCACTGTCACTTCTGGAGCATCAAGCTTTGTGAGTTGCTCATTTTGGAGTGATGGGGTGACCATATCTGCAAAGAACATCATTGATATATTTCTCCTGGGAGAGGATGATGGTCTTGCATTCATGATCTCATGTGACCTGCATGCCAAGAATCCAGCCAATTTCACTGAGGTCAGTCATGTTGAAGGAATGTTTAAGTGCTGCCTTCACATTTTCTATTTCATTGATACTGTGTGATGCAAGTACAATATTGTCAATGTAAATTGCAACAATGCATGAGCTTGCCAGATGCATCACATTTTAGAAAGATGGAGTGGTTGGCATTGGAGCATGTATAACCTAGCACTTTGAATTCCTTCTTGATGCACTTGTACCAGACTCATCCACCTTGGCACATGCTGTAAATGGATTTTCCAAGGCACCAGACCTTACCCACTGAGGGTTTGAATCCAGTGGGTGGCTCAAGATAGATTTCTTCATTGAGCATGCTATTGAGATAGGCTGCCTTTATGTCCATTTGGTGAACTTCAAAGTTGTGTTTGGCAGTGATGGCAAGGATTGTGTGAAGTGATGAGAATTTCATGATGGGTGTGAATGTTTTGTCAAAATCTATGCCTTTGACTTGGGTGAAGCCTTATGTGACTAGGCACATTTTGTACTTCTGAATTTCACTGGTCAGTCCCCTTTTGATGTGGAATACCCACTTGCTGCTGACAATTTTGTGATCACATGATCAGTCAACTTCTGCATAGACTTCCATGCATTGGAAGGTCTGCAGTTCCTCATCACATGCTGTGAGCCATTCTGCTGCATCAGGGCACAACATTGCTTCTTCATAGGTGAGTGGATCACTTTCAGATGTAATTGTTGTGGCTTGCATGCACTTACTGCTATTGAGTGGTGGCACATCTTCTCCAGGTGGCTGCATGTCAGCAGTTGTGTTTGTGCCCATCTGCTTTTGAGTGTATGATGAGACATTGTAGTGTTTGTCATTGTCGCAAATAGGTGTGTGTTTGTTGTGTGAGGGTCAACTTGTCACTGCAGGCATAGGCATAGGAGCCATGGGTGCCATAGGTCATGTGTCAGGCATGGAAGTGGTCACTGTCACATGGGTCACAGTTGGGGGAGCCTTGACAGGAGAAACTGGTGGGTTATGGCATGAGTATCACACTCATGGGACTCTGAGTCATCTGCATCAGGATCAAAGATGATCTGCTCATAGTGTTTTGTGGGGCCCCTTTCATCAAAGATCACATCACATAATTCAATGATGTGTCAACTCAGGTGGTGGACCAGGCAGTAGGTGCATTGATTGCACACATAGCCAATGAAGGTGCAAAGCAGTGACTTCATGTTGCGAGGCCGACGCTACGTCGAAGCCGAACAACTGAGGAAAGACTAAAACAATAAAAGGACAATCGCGCTTTGACTAGCAGATATCCCAGATGTATTTAGCGTATAGTAAGAGAGAGGAGAAAATGGTACTGTACCTAGTGGATATCCCAGATGATCAGAACTGGGGAATAAACCACTAGGAGTCGTATGTATATATAGTACCCTAAATTGTGCACAGACCATGCAGTACAGTATAGGGCTGGAGAATGGGAAAGTACAGTAGTGATGTCATATCTAATAATAGAGGGGACGTGTAAGTGCTGACTGAGGCTCCACAGCAACTGTGGGAGTGATTGGTGATATTCCACAGCAGGTGTGAGAAGGATTGGTGAGCATGCACAGTAAGTGTGAGAGAAAGAGTCATAGCTAAAGATAGAATGGGCCGATCGGAGATTGGATGACATACACGTTGTCAGCCGATAAAGATGAAGAGAAAGAGTATGTGACCGTGGGAATCGCTTCGATAGATCAAGAGCGATTGTAAGATCTATAACAGTAGAGATATAAGAAAATAGAGAAAAATGAAGAGAAAAATAGGGAAAATAATAGTGGCCTGACAAATACCCCCTTCTTAAGGCAAGACGTCTCGACAAGCAAAGAATGGAGATGAACATGCATGGCAAATATCTTCTTCTTCACCTTCCATAGATTTGAAAGGGATGCCAGCAAAGAGTGATGGAGAAAGAGGGATGATGGAGGAAGACTCGGGTAATTCTTTCAGGTCTTCATATGATTTGGGAGTAATAACTCCATCATCGTCTTCATCTGTGATATCATCTTCATCGTCAATAATACCAAAAGGGATTTCTTCATATCCTTCATCAAGAACTGGTGGGGTAGTGATATGCGTTTCTTCATGAAGTCGTCGAGCATAATGTGGTTGAGCCATCATTTCAGGTGAATATTCCATCTGGTAAAGGGAATAAATGGCTACCGAATGTATTGCTTGAGGATGTTCTTTATGGTACCTCTTGAGCATGTCAGGAACATCTTCCATCAATACTGAAGCAGGTTCCCAAGAATTCTCCTCTGCAGGGTAGTCCTTCCATTTAACCAGATACTGAACTTTACCACGAGAAAGACGACTATTGAGAATTTCTTTGACTTCATATTCTTCAACACCATTTTTGATGATAGGAGGAGGAGGAGGACGGATTTCTCGTTCGATAATGATGTCTTTGACAAATGGACGAAGTTTGACAACATGAAAGACTGGATGAATTTTCATCGTCTTGGGTAGTTTGAGACGATATGCATTGTTTGAAAGTACTTCAAGTATTTCATAAGGCCCAAGATGTTTGTGATCCAATTTCTTCATAGGTCTGCCTGTGTCGATATTAGTGGCTTCAAGCCAAACTTTATCTCCAATGGCATAGACGGGAGTTTTGCCTCTGTGTTCATCGTAAAACTTCTTCATATCATCTGCTGCTTTCTTCAATGACACCTCTGCTTCTTCTCTGATATGTTTGAGCCCTGCTACAAACTTGTCCACTGAATCAATTTTGGTAGATGTATGAGGTTCATGACCCATTTGTGGATTTTGTCCATGATTCAGCATGAATGGAGAATATTTTGTTGCTGAATGGACGCAATTATTGTAAGCGAATTCTGCCATGGGTAACCAGCTTGCCCAATCGTTTTGTCGATGATTTATGAAAATGCGGAAATATTGTTCAATTTCTTGATTTATCCGCTCTGTTTGTCCATCTGTTTGAGGATGATAAGCTGTAGACGTAGCTGTTTGAATCCCCAATAAACGATTCAATTCGCGCATGACTTGTGATGCAAATTGAGGTCCTCTATCTGATAATACCTTCTCTGGGAGACCATGATGTTTCCAAACATGATCTCTCATAAGGCGTGCCACTCCTTCTGCTGTAATTGTTTCCGTCGTTGGGATAGCATGAATCATTTTTGTAAAACGATCCACGACCATGAGAATAGAGTCGTTGCCTTGGCTTTCAGGCAATTTGACAATGAGATCTGTAGAGATAATCTGCCAAGGACATGATGGAATTTCATTAGGCGTTAACTCTCCTTGTGGTTTTGTAGGGAAAGTTTTCATCCTTTGGCATAAGTCACATCCTTTGACATATTTCTCCATGTATGACGCCATATTTGGGAACCAGAAATGCCGGCGAACCATTTCCAAGGTTTTCTTGTAGCCTGGGTGTCCTGCTAGAGGTGAATCATGGCAGGTCTTCATCAGTTCAGCATACATTGTTTCTGGGACATAGAGTTTCCCATCATAAAAAAGCATCTTCTTTTCATCTTCACTCCATCGTGCGAATACTGCAGTTTTCCTCAAGTCTGCATCCAACTTGTCCCAAATTTTGTAGTCATGGTCTTCTTTTTGTGCATCCATAATTTTCTTCAAGATAGGAGGGCTAAGTGCTGCAAGGGAAATCTTGTGCTTGAAAAATTCCGGCTTGAGCAAGATGACGTTCTTGTTGTCATCTTCTACCCCCTTCTTATGGTCTGAATGTCTTGAGAGGAGATCAGGGTGAACATTGGTAGAGCCCGGTTTGTGGACCATATCGATCTGGAAGCGAGACAAATAGAGAGACCAACGAGCTTGACGACGGTTGAGTTTCTGGGCCATCATGAAGTATTCCAAGTTCTTGTGGTCCATGATGACCTGAACAGGGTGGATGGAACCTTCAA
>QLPN01011714.1:0-18997 GCA_003314395.1 Albatrellus ellisii
AGCATATGTTACCTCTTATTCTCTGGATACTCCTTGGTCTGTAAATGGGTAGAGCACTGTTTCATTCTATTTTCTGTTGCAACAACCTATGTATACTTTCACAGATGATGTCCTATTGCTCCATGTTGCAATGCAACAGGTTTTTACAGGGCAGGGACAGGGACATTGGTGAGGAATGTTGCAACTCATTTAACTATGTCCATTTAGTCAATGTTGCAATGCAATAGGATAGGTCTCTACTCCATAGCTGGAGAGGCAATTGGAATTGGTCTGTAGATAGACAGAGTATTATTTTCTTTTAATTTCTGTTGCAATAAGCTATGTATACTTTCACAGATGATGCTTTATAATTCAATGTTGCAATGCAACAGGTTTTTACACTAGTATACATCTATGATGTGATGGAATATGGAGGATCAGTACATGATAGTTGAAGCAACTAGACAGCTGGTGAACCATGTACATGGACCTGGAAGCAATGCTCACCATGATGGTGATGATGTCATGCTCTTTGACAGTGAAGGGACTGGGGTTGAGTGACACACCAAAGAGATTTCAGTTAGGCATCAAGCAGGCCCATGGTTTGCAAATCAGGAAGGTGAGCAACTGTGGCATGATCTGAGACTGATCATGAGAATAAGTCTGGGTCCACAGTAATGGAGGATAACAGATGTGATATTAACCTGTGGGATGTACACAGAGGGATAGTGGAAGTAAAAGTACTGTTTGATGCCCTTCACAATGTGTCCTGAGCCAGTGGAAATAAGCATGTCTCAGTGGATGGCTTATGGCAATCAGGATGGTCCAAGCAAGGCCTGCAAAAAGTCAATCAAGATCAGATCAAGCATATCCATGGGGGGATGGGAAGGGTGCTGACTGAATACCCACATGTGGAGGGTGGAGGGGGGCATGTCTAGGTCATCAGTGTTTGTGACAGTGGAGTGAACTGTGGGATATGGCAAATCATCCTCTGAATGAGTGGAGGTCAGTCACATGCAGAGATGAGTGGGCAGAACACCAATGTGCCAACAATGCCAGTGATTTCATCAGAGTTGAGGTCATCAAAGTTGGTGACAGGTGCATGTGCTCAGGGTCAATGCATCTGCACCACCAAGTCCTGCTGTGAAAATGCCACCTCACTAATCACTGCAGCACAAAATGGTGAGCAACAGCAGTGCAGACTGGAGAGAGTGAGAGAGACATATGACTGGCCCTCTTCTCAATGTCAATAGAAGTCTCCACAGGCTTGGAGGGGTTGATTTCAACTGACATAATGTGGAGAGTGGCTGCAAGCTTGGATGAGGGTCTTGTGTGGCAGCAACACAGAGCAGGTGGGGATGATTAATAAAGCATATGAATAGGGGTTGGTAAGCTGGTGGGTAATTCATGTGATAAGTATGGGCACAGCCAGAGCATGGAGAGCACCTTGAGAAGCAAAAGAATAACTGGCTGGATAAAGACACAGAAGCTCAGTGGCTCAGGCTGCAGCCCCAGGTGCAGGATGCCCCCAACCCCATGCACTTGTCCCCCCCAGTTGCTGGTCATTTCATTCACAGTTACAATATGTCCAGTCACACCAGCACTGTCTAGGAAGTAAAAACTCACATGTAGAAAATTGACATGGTCAGTCAGATACACATGTATACATATCCTTTATCTCCAACCATCCATCTGGTTTAGCCCTTCCAGAGGTTATAGCTTGGGCCACTTGGTGAAGTTGCCCAGAGGCAGCTCTGCAAGAATACCTCCAAAATCACTGTATATGTCCAAATACACAGCCAGGGTGCCTAACACAAGATGGAATGATTGCAAGGGCAGGACAACAGTCAATAAGTGTGCACACTGCTGTGTATAGAGCAATCATGAATGCACTCATCAACATTTCCCAATGGTTTGCTTGATCTTCTCCTTGTCCTTAAGCACAGTTGCAAGCATCTCCTTGGGTGTGGTCTCACACTTTTCTATGCTGTACACAATTGGTCTGTAGATGTCTGAAGGACCTCCCAAGGACAGCCACACTCATCTGTCAATCATATTGACTACCTTAGGGTTCACCTCTTTCTTCATGCCACATTGCTGCTTGTGCCTTTCCTTGAGTGCAGCCACATCCACTGCACTAAGATCATACTGCAAACCTGGCTTAGGATAGATGTGATGAATAATTGCACACACCAAACAAAAACAAGGTGTATACTAGTTCTCTTCTGTAATCCACTCATACCAACCTTCTTTTCCAATCTCCACACCTGTCAGGATTTCTTCTTCTCCCCCCTTGTCACTAAACAGTTCTGGAGTGCTATAATAGGCACACTAGCTTAGCAATGGCCTCCTTGTACAAATGCATGGGCACAACCCCATGGCAATGGTATCACACTGTGCCATATAGTTTCCCTTTTATCACCTTCCTTCCCCTTATCCCCAGTATTGTTTGTAAGCTGTTTAGAGTGTATGATAGGAACTATTCTTGACCTCTTGTACTCTGTCTCATCCTGTTACTCTGCATAAACAGTCCACTGTTTATCTTGAATCACAATTGGTTGTTCTTCTCCTTGATGATAGGTGTTCAGCCACCACACATGCTGAATCCTGACACTAGGTCAAGAATCCTTCTGCACTCCCTCTAGGACTCACCCTGGCACGTCCAATCACTCATCCCTTGCCCATAGGGTTTAGGTTCAGTCCCAAACAGGATATTGTCCTTTTTAGGAACTTCCCAGTTGAATATCTCAGCCATGACACCTGGAGGATCACTGGCACTGACCAGTACCTTGACAGCAACTGTGCTGCTTCAGTGGATCCCTTGACCCCAAATGTATGAGCCTATTGCCTCAACCCTGCCACCTCTGCTTCCACCAATATCCACTTCCTGGAAGTATTTCAACTACCCTGGGAATGGCCACTGACCCCATCCCCCCTCTAACCCCTTCAGGATCATTATCAATCCCAGGAAACTCCCTGTTTTACCCTCCTCTCCCACCCAGTGTCAGAACATACTTATTTTCCTTTATGTCTTACAATTTCTTTTACTCTTATCACTCAAGATCTACTCAAGATATCTTATCTCATCTTATCACATCATTAGTAGATCTTATCATGATTATCTATGACTCATAGTATTTAGTCATTGGGCCACTTACTATACAGTTATGACTCCATTTCCCACAGATGCAGTGCAATGCTGTGCATTGCTTACTGATACTTCTCACAGATGCTGTACATCTTACATATATATGCCTGCCCTACAGTGACAGCACATGGTCTGTGCACCAATCCCTGTAGTATATAAGAAGTCTCTTGTAGTAGATAGTTCCTTAGCTTTATACATCTGAGATATCTGTTATACAGCATGACTCTTCTTAAAGGTGTATTGTCTCATCCTTCACCAATCCCCCTCCTCTTCAGTTGTGACCTCACTGCCCTAGCATGTGCCTCACACCCAGCCCTACTCCAGTTCTGACCCCAGCCCAGATAATGTTGACAGCTATGAGACTGGAGTCTGCATATATCTTTGAAAGGGAGACTGGGTGCACTCGACTTAGGGTTCACACCAAAAGAAGAGGAAATCCAGCCATAACTAGCTGGAGTATATATATTCAAGTATACTACAGCCATATATATACTCTAAGAGATCATGCACAGACCAGCACAGTACTCTAGGGCAGACGCTACAGTACAATACCCACAGTAAGTATGGAACATGCCAAAGGTGCATGCTATGACCTCATGGTCTAGGCATAGCCAGAATATCCTAGACCGGCATGGCAGTAAGTGTGATAAGATAAGATAAGACAAGATAACAAGAAGGAAGTAAGATCTTATCTTATCAGATCAACAAGAAGAAAATGAAAAGAATAAAAGGATAAATGCACCAAATAATGGTGCCTGACAACATCCACCCCCAAATTGTTGAAAATCAACAAACCTCCCAAATATGACAGCACAAGGAAGGATTTCCAAAGCTTTTATCTTTCCTGCCAGAAATGCCTCATTGCCCATGCTCACCTGCTCCCTTCAGACAGTCAAAAGATTCTTCTCATACCATCCTTCATGATAAAAGGAACAGCAAAAGCCTTCAACAATTGTTACTTGCTCAAGAACTTTGAAAAGCCTCCATATCCTTTATATGCTGACTTTATTGTAGAGTTAAAGAAGACCTTTAACAACCCACACAAGACCAAATGTACCTATGCAGAACTACAAGCTCTCAAACAAAAAACCACCACAGTCAAAGAGTACAACATTACCTTCCTAGCTTTGGCCTATGAAGCCAGAATCATTGATGACAAGACCAAAATCAACTACTATGAACAGGGCCTCAACTCCACCCTTTGTGACAGGATATATAACAGAGATCTCCCCACCACTTTGAAGAAATGGATTTAGTGTGCCATCCAGTTGGACATCCAATGGAGATCTAGACAGGACCAGAAGAAGCTATGGATGCCTACCTTCTTCCCCCATGTCTCTAACACTCTTCAGCATGACCCAAATGCCATGGATGTCAACAGAATTCACCTGATCTCTATCAAACAACCTAGACTAAAGTAACTCATAGACACAGATTGGGAAAGGCTACAAAAAGAAGGAAAGTGTTTTGCATGCAGGCAGAAGGGACATATGGTGTCACAATGCCCCTTGAAGCAGGTAAAACCCTGAATCTGAATGGTGGCAGAAGATCTGTCACTTGACATGCCCAACCCAGCCATTCTATCATCCCAATCTTCAACATCTCACAGACTTCAGGTGGACCCTACCTCTGATGACAATTCTGAGTGGAAGACCCCTAGCCTACCTGCATATGATGCAGAAGAGGTCTGACAGCTCTACAAATGCATTCATGCAATGCCAATGGAGGGCAGAAGAGCATTGACAGAATTATCAGAGGATTTTTGACAGGTTCTGAATCCTGTATGCAACTCAGAACCACTATTATGTACCCTAATGACATGTTAAGAGCCACACCATCCCCAAATTCATTTACCATTCCTATTGTGCTCTCTAACTTGTCAGAAAGTCATATAATTAAAAGGAAGGCCCTCATTGACAGCAGGGCTACCAACAATTTTATCAACATCCACCTTGTGGAGAAAACCAAACTTCAACAGCTACCCCTATCCAAGGAGCATACCATTCAAAACACTGACTACACAGAGACTATATTGGGATGAATCAAGAATGAGGTTGAGCTTTGCATGCAAATTGGGACTCAGATTGAAGTCCTTTGTTTCTATGTAACAGAATTAGGGCATGACAACATCATACTAGGGCACCAATGGCTTACACACCATAATCCCAAAATCAACTGGTGCAAGAAGCAATTAAAACTTTCTTGATGCCACCTGTCCTCAGTTTGTGCATAGAAGCATGTCTCCCAGTCCCACAGAGTCCATCTATTGGCAGGACTCCCCCTTGAACATGACAATCAAGTTTACATGGGCTTCTTTGACAAAGAAAAACTACATCAAACCACTCATGTCAAGTCTGGACCCCCTATCCCACCCTGTTTATGTCAATTCCAATCTGTCTTTGATGAAACCACCTCTCATGCATTACCCCCACTACAAGAGTGGGACCATGCCATTGACCTCAAACTAGACACCATCCCAGCTAATAATTGCAAGATATATCCCCTCAATCCCACAGAGCAGGAGGCATTGGATGCCTTTCTACAAGACATGCAAAACAAGGATATATCCAACCATCAAAATCACCTTTCACATCCCCCTTTTTCTTCACCAAGAAAAAGGATGGCAGGCTTCAACTGGTTCAGGACTATCAACAACTGAATGCATTGATGATCAAAAACCAATACCCCCTCCCCTTAATTTGTGACATCATCAACAAACTAAAGTCAGCCAAGTACTTCACCAAATTTGATGTATGTTGGGGGTATAACAATGTATGGATAAAGGAAGGACATGAATGGAAAACAGCTTTCAAGACCAATTGTGGCATGTTTGAACCATTGGTAATATTCTTCAGACTCATGAATTCCCCCACAACCTTCCAGGCAATGATGAACTCACTTTTTAAAGATCTTCTAGATACAGGAAAGGTCTTTATCTATATGGATGACATCCTAATCACTACAGATACTATGGATGAGCACAATGCTTTGGTTGAGAAGGTCCTCCAGCATCTCCAAGACAATCACCTCATCCTCAAACTAGAAAAGTGTTCCTGGTGACAAGAAGAGGTTGAATATTTACAACTTATCATCTGACTAGGCCACATTCCTATGGATCTGAGAAAACTGGACAGCATTCAGAACTGGCTGACACCCACCAAACTAAAAGAAGTCCATGTTTTCCTTGGTCTAGCAGGATTCTACTGCTGTTTCATATGAAACTTTTCACAACTTACATGACCACTGCACAATCTCATGAAGAAAAGCCAAGAATATACTTGGGGGGAATCCCAACAACATGCCTTCAG
Source organism: Albatrellus ellisii (assembly GCA_003314395.1). Classification (NCBI taxonomy): domain Eukaryota; kingdom Fungi; phylum Basidiomycota; class Agaricomycetes; order Russulales; family Albatrellaceae; genus Albatrellus; species Albatrellus ellisii. Next base: position 6,436 of record QLPN01011714.1, read on the forward strand.
CACATTGAAGTTCAGCACATTGAAGGAAACATTCCTTTCATCTCCCATTCTGTTATCTCCTGATGTGCAAGCCCCTTTTCAACTAGAATGTGATGCATCAAAATCATTTACAGAAGCAGAATGAAATTACAATATTTATGACTGGGAACTGCTCATGATCATCAAGGCCTTCAAGGAGTGAAGGGACTATCTAGAAGGAGGTCCATATATAATTGAGGTATTATCTGACCACAAGGATCTTGAAGTTTTCCAAGAAGCCCACAAACTTTCCAGATGCCAAGCACAATAAGCCCTTTCCTCACATGTTTTGATTTCAGCATTCTCCATGTACCAGGGAACAAGGTGGCAGACTGGACACATTATCCCACTGGCCTGATCATGACCAAGGAGACAACAATAACAAAGATTGAACTATCCTGCTGAACACATTGTTTGTCAGACCAATGACTACTGCTATCAATGATTCAGAATACTTCACAGATATACAAGATTGTAAGGATTGGGATAAAGAAGTCCTAGACATTGCTAGAATTCTGCAGGCCTGTGGTTCACACACTGCTGGAATATGGCTACAGAAACACTGGACAATGGGACCAGGGACTATATATTACTCTAGCAGACCTGATGTGCCAAAAGACTCAAAGCTACAATGACACATTATTGACAATCATTATGTTGCCCTTGCTATAGGTCATCTGGGTTGGCTGAAGACCCTTGACATGATCCAGCAGAATTTCTGGTGGCCAAAGATATGACAACACATATTTGACTTCGTAGATGGATGCCCAGTGTGCCAATGAATCAAGAACCTTCTAAACTGCCCCCCCATCCCCCTTATCCCTGTTACCACTGATCCTTATGCATTCCCCTTTTCTACAGTGTCTATGGACTTTGTAACGCCACTCCCCCCCTCCTGTGGCTATGATGCCATCATGGTCTTCATTGACTATGATGTAACAAAGAGCATAGTATTAGCCCCCTGCCTCTCTTTGGTCATGGCAGAAGAGAACATGTGGCTATACCTTGACCACATTTGGAAGTGCTTTGGACTGCCAAAGAAACTCATTTCTGACTGTGGAACCCAATTCACCACTCAAACCACCAGGGAATTATGTTGACTCCTCAGAATCCAACAAGCCATGTCCACAGCTTATCACCCCCAGACAGATGGCCAAACAGAATGAGCCAATCAAGAATTAGAGCAATGCCTCCATATATTCTGCTCAGCTCATGAAGACAACTGGACTGTGCTTCTCTCAGCTGCCAAATTCACACACAACAATTGTTGTCATGCCACAATCAAGGAATCCCCCATCTTTGCTCTTATGGGCAATCATCCCCACTCTATCACCTTCTCATCTTCTGTTTCCCCTGTCCCCTCTATCTCCCAACAACTTCACACACTGTCACAACTACATAAAGAACTTTTGGTGGCACAGTCCCTCACACATTGCACATGGAACTGCCCTGTGTTATTCCCTCCCTATCACATTGGAGATAAAGTGTGGCTAGAAGGGAAACACTTGTCACAACTATTCCCCTCACTTCAGCTAAGTCCAAAGTGGTATGGCCTATTCAAAATCAATGCAGTAATTAATCCTGTTGCCTTCTGTCTCACATGACCCCCCAATTGGTGTATTCACCCTGTCTTCCATTCATCACTCCACTCTCCTTATTGAGAGATGGCCACCTTTGGCCCCCATCATTCATGACCCCCTCCTGACCTCATTGATGGAGAAGAGCATACTGAGATTGAATCAATCCTACAATTGTGTTACTATCACAATCAGCTCCAGTATCTTGTCCACTGGAAAGGCTACCCCTCTACAGAAGATGAATGGTTGTCATGTGGAGACCTCAAACATGCCCCCTGCCTTGTCTTGGTGTTTCATTGCCATCACCCCTCTGCCCCAAAACCCCTCTCCATTCACCTCCCCCCATGAAGCCCTTAAGTTAAGAGGGGGGTGAACCCTCCCAACAACTCATCCCTTTCCTTCCTCCTTTCCCCCCCCCCTTGTCATTGTCTGCCCCCAGTCATATACCACCTTGTCCACTGCTACCTGATCCTCATTCTCTTCATCTTTGCCTGGTATAACATATGACTTTCTGAAATCACCCAATGAAATTAGAAACCAACATGTCCCAATCCCCCTCTCCCCCTGCTCTCTTTGTGCAATTATCACCCCCAACTAGTGATCATCCATCCACCTCATTGTCAGTACAATACTTGATTGACCATCCTAACCACTCCCTACACACTACCCCCTCCCCAGTCCTAGACTATTATGGTTCACCACCCCCATCCCCAAATTACTGCATATATCCAACCTTCTCCAATCTTTCCTTTCACCTTCATTTAGATTTTGAACCAGACTCATACAATTACTTCAAGCAAATCTTCCTATTCCTCAACTCCCTCCTGTTCAAAGGAGTCAAGGAAAATGTACTACTGGCTGCCCACATTGCTCATCAACATGATACCTCTGTCTTATTCTGCCCTCTGTGCATCTTACCAGAACACCCCCCACCCACCTGTGTTCAACATTTACCACCCCCCCCACCAACCCAATTCCAAAATCTTCCCCATGACTTTCTGTTCACATGTATATGGCAGTTCCACCTCTCTCCTGACCCCACTACACCCCTCCCCAACATTGACCTCAGAGGAAATCCACAAGAATACACAGAGGCCAATGAATATCCCCTCACACAATGGACTGCCCAGTATCATATTGAGCTGAGATGCAATCAGGATATCTCTGAAACTTTCATGCACCTACTCCTGACCCCCAACCTCACCATCTACATTGACTGTGCCTTACACCAACTCACAGATGATGGTATCACAGCAGATGGATGTTGACTGATACTGCACTTGTCATCAATGCATTCAAACCTTGGAATCATTCCACCATCACTTCATGACACTCCTCCACCAACAATGATGGGAGTTTGCCAAAATCACAAATCAACTGGTCAATGCAGAGGCCCAAGACTGCTTACAACCCCACCTTGCAGTAGCATATTTCATTTATGTTCCAGGATCTCTGCCATTACTGGTCCCCCAACCATTACCCCCAATCAACCCACCAGTACATCACATCCATGGAGGAGCACTCAAATATCACTCCAGATGTCCATCCAGCCCTTGAACATGCTGGAGCTGTGGCCATTTAGGCCACCTTTGATGGGACTGCCCCACCTCTCAATGCACTACATTCACCACCATATTTGAACACAAATGCCATTGTGGACCTCATCCCAGGACACATACATTGGCATGCCTCTATTGTAGCAAATGTGGATGCCCAGACACCCACCTTGCAAGCTATAATCAAGGAGCAGTGGAATTCTGTCGACAAGCAGCAGAGGCATACAACTATTACAACTATGAGGAGAATGATGCGGATATGCATGAGTAACAAGTTTTTAGGATGAAAACAATAATGAGGGACTGATGTCAGGATTTCTTCTTCTCTCCCCTTGTCACTAAATGGTTCCAGAGTGCTACAATAGGCACACTAGCCTAGCAATGGCCTCCTTGTACAAATACATGGGTGCAACCCCATGGCAATGGTATCACACTGTGCTATATAGTTTCCTGTTTCTTTTCACCTTCCTTCCCCTTATCCCCAGTATTGTTTATAAGTTGTTTAGAGTGTATGATAGGAACTATTCTTGACCTCTTGTACTCTGTCTCATCCTGTTACTCTGCATAAATGGTCCACTGTTTATCTTGAATCACAATTGGTCATCCTACATGAGTTCTTCTCCTTGATCATAGGTGTTTGGCTGCCATGTGTGCTGAATCCTAACACCTTCACATTCATATCTTCACTGTGTGAGAAACTATGGCATATATCCAATGCTCCCTTCTAATCAGAAAAAATCTGTGCCTCCAGGTCCAAGGAATGAGGAGAAGCAACATGACACAATACTGGACTCAAAAGGATTGAGATGGACTGGAGTCTGGAGTCTTGGCCATTTTCTTGCAGAACTATTTCATAATCCTCACAACAAGGCCAAGGACTCATACACAAAGTCACCACCATTCTGTCTGCTGGTCACTCTCTTGGAGTGTGAAAAAATCATGGACCTGCTGATGAGGTTGTTTATCTCATGCTGCACTGCACAGACAGTGAATCTTCCCCCCTCAGTCATCCTGATCATAGATGCTACTCCTCAACCAGCATATCTATCATGAACATCAAGTACATGTGACTGGCACTGACAATGTGAGTCCTGCTCCTTGTAGAGCATGAAACAAATGGTGAACCAGGTCAACTGACAAGGAGTGGTACTGGCCTCTGCATGTGTGATATCACTTACCAGCTGTGAGCACCCAAAATCAGGATGGTAACCAGCTCTTTAACAATCTGGCATGGAGGATATCTCTCCACACCCTACTGCAACCTTTATGCCCCCTCATTTATTTTGCTTTTTTTTTTGAATTCATTACTGTTCATTGAGATGAAGCCAGTCCTATGCAAGGCATAAACATGCAAGCTTGGCCTCCCCTCTGTCCACCTGGGTACAGAATTTTGCAATAAAAAAGGCTCTAAATACAGGTATTTGTCAGAATGTACTTATTTTTCTCTTCATTTTATGATTTCTTTCATGCTTATCACTCAAGATCTACTAGAGATATCTTATCTCATCTTATCAGATCATTAGTAGATCTTATCATGATTACCTATGACTCATACCTATTTAGTCATCAGGCCGCTTACTGTACATCTATGACTACATTTCTCACAGATGCTTACTGATGCAGTGCAATGCTGCACATTGCTTACTGATATTTCTCACAGATACTGTGCATCTCATTTACATATGCCTGCCCTACAGTGACAGTGCATGGTCTGTGCGCTGATCTCTATAGTATATAAAGACTCTCATGTAGTAGATAGCTCTTTAGCTTTATACATCTGAGATATCTGCTATACAGTGTGACTACTCTTAAGGTGTATTGTCTCATCCTTTGTCAATCCCCCTCCTCTCTCAGTTGTGACCTCACCGTTCTAGTGTGTGCCTCACAGTATTCTTCTGTATGGGAAGCACCCTAAGAACAAGGACAATAAATATTGATACCAGTCAGTAAGTAAGTTAAAGTGAGATCTCACCTCAGTCTCAAAAATGTTGAAATCTGAGTGATATCAGAATAATATTTCAAGTTGGAGTGTCATTTTCTTCTATTTGAATCTATGTGACAGGTCTCATCTCTTCTTCTATTCCATCCTTCTCCTTCTAGAACATTCACAGTATATGCAATTCACATGTGATTCTGTTCCTCACTATTCCTGCATGTATAAATACCTACAGACTTTCACTCAGTCATTTCCACTATCAACTGAGCATTTCCACTATAGATTTCTAAAGAAAATAACATGAGGGCTAAGGGAAAAAAGTGGGCTATTGTAGGTAGATGATATATACTCCCTGTGGCTTGGAACTGTATAGTAGTGGAGTGATTGAAAAATGACTGTAATCTTTGGAGGCTCAGATTCTATGCTACAAGCCTGCTGCTATACCATTTTACACCATTCTAATATCATCTTTATCATTTCATTATGTGTTCTAAGTCTGAGAGCCCACTGCTCTGGTCTAATACATCTCTCTCTAACTACACATATCACCAAACTTGCATGGAAGCCCACACCATTACCATACAGCAGCAGGCAGTATGACCTTGTGATGAGTCTCAGAAACATGTGATAAAGGAGAGATCTGATGTAGGTGGCAATGACATATGTTGGAGGGAAGAATTGGACAGGTGTTGGGTGTGTGATGAGTAATCCGATGGGTTACACATGTCCAGCATTGTATAGTAGGTAAGAACTAACAAACCAATCCTGACACACAGGACAGAAGTATTGCAGCCTGCCAGCAATGGGATGACCATGACCCACTCCCAGGACCCCCAATTATAGGCACAAGCAATCCCTGATGTGATTTTGCCAAATTTTCATGCAGAAAAGAATTCAAAAAAGTGGAATCCAGAGCAGGAATTTGAACCTGAAAATTTCAGCCACCTGACTGATACCTTGTTCATTCAGCCAATCTGTTTTTCCAAGCACAATGCACTTGAGACTGACCTGCTGGTTCATGTTGGCCTGAATGATACTGATGGGGATGGTATAGAAGAACACACTGTGAGCCATGTCAGAGGGGGGTGCATTCAGAGGGTGCAAAGGATATGGCATACCAATGATGAGGGCAAGAATGAAGGCCCAGATGGGGAGCTGTGTGTTCCAGACCTTGATGGTGACAACACCAAAGATGAACATAATGACTTCAAATGGCAAGGTCAGCATGAGTGGTGCATGTGCAAAGGAGATGCATACCAAAGATTATGGCATACCACCAGTTGTACACAGGCTTGTACACTGACATGAGATGGGTGTGAATGCCAGGCTGCTCAGTGAGTGAGCAATGTGCCTGTGTCCACAACTGCATGCAGTGATACAGGAAGGTGTGCATGGACATTGTGGTGATGGATGTGAAGGAGAGGCCATATGTGATCACAGATGCCATGCTGTGAAGCAACAAGCCCATGAGCAGCTATTCTGTGTGGACAACAGGAAGTGCAGATGCATACAAGATGAAAAGCAGACCATACTGCTTGTATGCTTCAAGATTGAGGGTGGTGTCCACATTGATGATGTGAGTGACATTGTAGGTTGCACTGGTGTTGTCATATGAGCCACTGGACAGGATTGCTGCAGACATATGGGATGATCAGGCTCTGGCAGTAACAATGGGCACCAGAGGGATGCATGGCATGTATTCTGAATTCCAGACATTGTTGTACTATCGTCAGGTCAGAATTAATGCCACTTCACATGAGCAGTGATATGCACATAGAGGATGGGGCAGAGGATCCCTGTAACTCAGTGTCAGTGATGATCACTGTCTTGTTTCAGGTAGGAGACACTAACAGTAAAAGACAGTGACACTGACACCAATGTTCATGGCAGCCCACCATGGAGCAGGGAGACTAAAATGAGAATCAGTACCACATGCAGTGGGTGGGAGCAAGACAGTGCATGCATGGGCTGCCAATGGAGGAGATGGTGGCCCAATTGAATGTGAGGATACTGAGAAATCACAGTCACAAATCTTTCTGTGTGAGGTAGTCATACCCCATGGCCTGGTAAATGAACAGAGTGAGTCGAGGGTCATACACAGTCAAAGGCCCCAACTCATGAGACCATGCTGGTAGCCAAAGATCTGGTTCACCTTCTGCATTCACATAGTCAGCCCCTGGTTGTGGATGCATGGCAGATGCAAGACACACAATGTTCTGGGGGGCAATCCATGTCACCTGTCAACAATGAAACCTGGGTCAGAAGTGGGCTGTGATCAAGATCAAGCAAGGGCATACCCATGAGAACACACTGGAAAACAGACCATCAGCACACAGGGTTCACAACACAGAGAGCAAAACATACCTCAGTGCACTAAACAGGTAGCTTGGGAAGAAGCCTGCATGCAAGAGAGTATGGTGATGACAACAGATGGAAGGAGTATTGATATGTACATACTGTAGATGAAGTAGCCCATAAAGACATAGAAGAAGAAGTGTTCATGGGATATGCCACCATGGGCTGTTGTACTGGCAGTTGTCTTGGTGTGGAGGATGTTGAAGAGGGGGGCAGTCACAAGATCCCATGGCCAGACTAGCAGCATGCACAGTCAGAAAACAGTGCATAATCATGGGAGTGACAAACTCATGGAGGGGGGTGAAACCAAGGAGCACTTGCATATACCACTGATGGAGTAGCTGATCATCTGTGTAGACATGACAAGGAACCATTGGTCTATGGAAGACAGATGATCAGTGCAAGGTGGGGTCAAATGCAGAGACACACACAGCCTAAGGTAGGACACTGGTGGTAGTAGACACACTGCACTGCAATAATATCCATCTATAATGTAAAGGGGAAAAACAGTATGCAATAGCTGAAGCAGCTAGACAGTCAGTGAACCATGTACATGGATGGGGAAGTGATGTTTGCCATGACAGTGATGATGATGTGCTCTTTGATTGTGAAGGGACCAGGGTTGAACAATGTACCAAAGAGCTTCTAGTTTGGCATCAAGTGGGCCCATCATTTGCAAATCAGAAAGATGAGCAACTACAGCATGATCTGAGACTGATCACAAGAATAAGTCCAGGTCCACAGTAATGAAGGATAACTGAAATGATATTAACCTGTGTGATGTAACCAGTGGAATAGTGGAAGTAAAAGAACTGGTTAATGCCCTTCACAATGTGTCCTTAGCCAGTGGGAATAAGCATGTCTCAGTCGAGGATGTACAGCAATGAGGATGGTCCAACCCAGGCCCACAAAAGGTCGATCAAGATCAGATCAAGCATATCCATGAGGGGATGGGAAGGATGCTGACTGAATACTGACATGCAGAGAGTGGAGGCAGGCATGTCTGGGTTGTCTGTGTTAGCAATGGTGGAGCAGACCATGGGATATGGCAAATCATCCTCTGAATGAGTGGAGGTCAGTCATGCACAGACACAAGTGGGCAGAATGTGAATGTGCAATGATGCCAGTGATTTCATCAGAGTTGGGGTCATTGAAGTCAGTGACAGGTGCCTGTGCTTGGGGTCAGTGTATCTGCACTGCCAAGTCCCACCATGAAAGCACTACCTCACTAATCACTGCAGCACAAAATGGTGAGCAACAGTGGCACAGACTGGAGAGAGCAAGAGACATATGACCAGCCCTCTTCTCAATGTTAGTAGAGGTATCTACAGGCTTGGAGGGGTTGACTTTTACTGACATGATGTGGAGAGTAGCTGTAAACTCAGACAAGGGTTTTGCATGGCAGCAATGCAGGGCAAGGGGGGATGATTGATGTAGCATATGAGTGGGGGTTGACAAGCTGGTGGGTAATTTGGGTGATAAGTATGGGCACAGCCAGAGCATGGAGAGCACATTGAGAAGTGAAAGAACACATAGCTGTTACAGTTTTTCTTTCATTACTTACATTTACCAAATCTACTGCACTGCAGCAGCTTCTTACTTACAAACCACTGTGCAGTATTGCTGGAACATTCCCTATATCATGATGTGGCCTGTTCTATTACTGTAACAGAATATTCTTTGGCTTACAGTTGTATATATAAAGGGGTCCAGTACAATACTAAGATCATTAGCTTAGTCTCTTGTACTACCCAGCATACAATTTCTGCTTATCTAGTTCCCCTGTTGTGTTCTCAGTACATGTGGTACACCCTGAGCCTCTTACCTGACCTAGTATGCTCATAGCTGGCTGTCCTGCCACACTAGTCTGTAACATTAGACTAAGCTACTCATTACTCACTGCATAGCCAACATTGTGGCTCCTCCAATTCCTACCACCCTTCATCTGGAATTCCAGTTTTCCACCTGATGAAATGCCATTGTCTTCAGAGGGCATACTCTCAAGTATCAAGGATGACAAAAGTGGAGGGTAGTAAACACCAATTACTACATTGACACCTCTAGCCTTGATGAAGAACCACCTTCTGAAGAAATCTACATTTTTACCCAGGTGCTGATATCCATGAAGCCAGATTGCCAACTCACCTTGCTGGACCTCCAGTTACCCCAATCTTGCTTATCCCTCCAGTCACTCTGTTTACCCCACACATTCCTGCTGTACCCCCAATCACCACAGTTATAATGTCTACCACAAAGTCCTCTTTAAAACCAGCAAAGCCAGAGATCTACAACAGTGACAAAACCAAGTATTGCACTTTCATAAATTCCTGCACTCTTTACATCGAAGGAACAGATCTCATAGATGAATGCAAGCAGATTATGTGTGTCCCATCTTTCATGCAGAAAGGAACTGTGCTTGCCTGGTGCAATTGACAGATTGAGGATACCTACTGCTCTGGATGTCCAATGTTTGCTGACTTCACCTGAGACCTTGATGTGGCATTCAAAGATGCACAGCATAAGGTACATGCAATGGCAGAACTACAACAATTTAGACAAAATAAATTCTCTGCTGATGCATACACCACATGATTCCACATCCTAGCAGCTGATGCCAAAATCAAAGACAACACAGCCCTTTGTGCCTTCTATCAATTATGGCTAATAAGAACATTTCTGATTGTGTTTACATGGTGGCCAACATGCCAACAACTTTCAACAAATGGGCCAAAATGGTGTCCCAATTCAACACACAAATAAGTATGCAACAAATGTATTCTGCCACCTCTGTAACTGCCTTCTCTGGACCTTGTGCAACCTGAGACCCTGACATGATGGATGTTGATCATGTAACCATGCCATGTATTGCAAAACTCACAGCCAATGAATGGAAATATCTTTTTGACTCTGGCAGCTGCTTCACCTGCCAAAAACCTGGTCACATGGCATACAACTGCCCTGACAAGGCAGTGCAAACCATGTCACCCATGCCATCACACCCTGCTTGGAAGGGACTGTGCACTCAGCACATTGACAAAGAAGTGACACCTAGCATCTCAGAGCCTCCCACTTACACTCATAAGACTGCATGCACACCCTCCATCCAGATCAAAGGAATCCCATTGGACAGTGATGAACCAATCACAGACACCATGTCCATCTGCATGTGCATTCAATGTTTATTAGTGCAGTTACCTGTCGACAAGTGGTCTGTTTGTACTGAGTCACTCCAGGAGGATTTTTGAAGAGGTCTATATCTACTGTGTGGTATCAGACCTTTGTTTCCAAATACTGTAAAACTAGTGGAACTGCTAAAATTGCTGAAAATTGCTTTTATTTACCAGTGACACTACAAACAGCAAATCACAGAACACAAATACCAGCACTAACTGATAGTGGAGCAACCTCCAATATCATTAGCCAGGAAACAGCCAAATACACTCAACTACCAACCTAAATGCTTTCAAAACCAATCATCATGCAAAATGCTGATAATTTGACTAACAAGTTTGGTATAATTCATCAATATGTCAAGTGTATTCTCAAAATTGGCAAACATACTGAACTATGAAAACAACTTATTGCTGATATTGGAACAGATCAAATGCTTTTAGGACATTCATGGTTGAAACAAAACAACCCTACAATCAACTGGAAAAGGCATATGATCTCATTTCCTCATAAATATCTGAAGCATACCTCTCAATCCACTGATATAGCTGCAGCCAATCAAACACATCAACAAGATTTGGATAGTCAATTACCACCCAAATATGTTTAATTCCAAGATGTCTTTGAAGAAGATGCATCTAAATCTCTGCCCCTCTGGCTGCTGCAGGTGTCAGTAAGCAGAAAGGAGTGTGAGAAGAAAGCACACACCCAAACACCTCCCTGAGGGCAGCACCTTGAGCAGTGTGCTGAGTGTGTCTGCCATCATGGTGCACAGGGTGTTACCTGCATTTCCCATGCACACCAGCTTTAATGCACTGTGGTTCAAGATGCTGCCACTGCTGCCACCACTGCCATGACATGTGTGGCCAGGGGCACTGCAGGCCTGTGCAGCCTGGTGCACTGTGCAGTTGCCAGTCAGTACCTCAGCTGTGCAGTGCCTGTTAGGTGCACCATGGTGGGGGTGCGGTATTGGGTTGCATGTGGTGTGCTGTTCAGATAGCAGCAGCATGGGCAGGTAGGGAACCACATGGTTGCAGTGGTGGCATGGGCACATGGATGGGCACAAAAGGAGGGACATACCAATTGCCCATGTCCTCTTGGGTGGACATGGGTGGTGAACCAGCAAGCTGCCACACTGTGCTGGTACAGTGGCAGCATGGGAGGGAGGCTCTGTGGGGCTAGCATATTCAGTCAACTCCTGCATGTAATTTGTTTTGTCTTGTAATAGAAAAGATATGCAGCAAGGCTATGCAGCACATGGTGGTGGTGGGCAGCCAACAACATGCAGCATGGCCAGGTGTGATGACAATTGTTGAGCAGCCAGCACTGCAGCACATGGCAGTGGTGAGCAGCCAAATGCATGCAGTGTGGGGGGTAGAAGCTCAGGTATAATGAGCAGCCAGTAGATGCAGCATTGGGGCAGTGAGCAGCAGCACAAATGGTTGCAAAAAAGCCAGGATGTGTGCACTGGCACATTGTGCCACACTGCCATGTGCATGCCACATTGCCACATGCATGCTGCATTGCTGTGCATGGCATGCCACACCAGGGGAGTCTTAGTAGCAGTGCTTCAAACACAAAAAAACCATGTGTTGGCCTCATTACACTCAGTTTTTCCCTAATATGGGACTGCTTACAAACTGACCTCCCCTGATAATGTATACTAGTGTAAAAACCTGTTGCATTGCAACATGGAGCAATAGGACATCATCTGTGAAAGTATACATAGGTTGTTGCAACAGAAAATAGAAGGAAACAGTGCTCTACCCATTTACAGACCAAGGAGTATCCAGAGAATAAGAGGTAACATATGCTGTTCCAATAGGGAATAAAAGGAAACATTTCTCTATCTATTTGCAGACCAATCCAAGTTCACAAACCAACCCCAATTTCCAAACCAATACACCAATCCCAACTGTCCTTCCACCATAAACCCTGTGCCCTCACCT
>QLPN01011733.1:0-10349 GCA_003314395.1 Albatrellus ellisii
TTTTTCCTATTTTTCTTATGTCTCTATCACCACAGATCTTACAATCACTCCTGATCTATTGAAGTGATTCTCACAGTCATGCTTTCCTCTTGTCCATCTTTATCAGCCAATGACACATCAGTCATCCAATCCCCAATTGGCCCACTTATGAAGTACTGATGACTCTTTTCTCACTGTTACTGTGGATGCTCACCCAGCTTTCACATGACTGCTGTGAAGTATCACTAATCATTCCCACACTTACTGCAGACATCAATCATGTTGAGATATGAGCAAGGCAGCAAGCAGAGTGAAGACCATGTCATGACAGAAGTAGGCATCAAGCCCAAAAGATATTCAGATTGAGAGAGGGGCTAAAGCCCATCAGAACAAGAGGAGAGGGCACAACTGCTACATCTGTAAGATAGAGAAGATGTGTACCAGAGGGTAGAGGGTACACAGAAGAAAGAGAGAGCTGCATAGAGCAGGTATGTCAGAAGAGAGCTCAGAGAGCAGAAGAGATACTCACCTCAGTACATGCAGAAGTGCTGAGGTGAGAAGATGATGAGATAGAGAAGGTACAGTAAGAGCAAGATAGAGTTGAAGAGGACCTCAAACCATAAAGAGAAAAGAAATACCAATAAGATAAGATAGAGATAAGTGTACTTGATAAGTAAACAGTGTCATCAGCATCATAAGGTAATGAAAAAACCAACAAATCATCCTCTTTCTGATTGGTTGTTGTTATTATCTCTACTGCACAGCCTTTGCTGGTTCATATGCCTGCCCTTGAGTACAGTACTATATATACTATACAACTCCTAGCATTTATTCCCCAGTTCTGATCATCTGGGATATCTGCTAGGTACAGTACCAATTCTCCTTCCTCTTTTACCTTATGCTGAATACATCTGGGATATCTGCTAGTCAAAGTGCAATTGTCCTTTTGTTTTAGCTTTTCTTCAGTTGTTCAGCTTTGACATAGTGTTGGCCTCACAGCCATACAGACATGGCATGACAACAACAACATTGCAAAGGCTGAAATCTCCATGCACTGTGGGAATCAACCCTCAGTCCTCATTGCCTCCAATTCCATCCTTGCTTGGTGAGCCTGGGGGTCATTGAAGGATACATATGGGAAACAATCTGCAATGTCTGCATTTGTTGATTTCCAATCCCTCTTCACCTGCAAGTACAACATTCACTCCCCTCTCACTCCACAAATTGATGCTCTCCTGGTCTCACAGAGATCTTTTGGTATGTCCAGAGTTGAGGTTAGTGACCAACAGATGTGCTTTGTATTATTCCATGCACTTCCACCTTCCTGGAGCACTTTCTCCTCTGCCATCTTAGCTTCCTCTGACCTTGATGCACTTTCCATCCCTGACATTTGCAGCCATATCCTCAACAAAGAAGCTTGGTTGAAACATTGTTCCACCCTGTCTGCTTTCTAGCAAAACCCACCTTCTACCAGATGATGCAATACTTTGTTCTGCTCTCACTGCAAATAAAAAACCCACTCAATTGAGACCTGTCAGACTCTCCATGGGATGCTGGAAGACATCAAGGCACAACTAGAGGAGAGGAAGGATAAGGAAAAGGGTTTAGATGTTCCAGAGGCTAGCATACATACTTTGTCTTTGTCTTCCTCCACCTCTTCCATATTCAATGCTTGCTACTACTTGGGAGGGTCTAGTGCTTGAGTGCTAGGCTCTGGGTGCATGGGTCACATTATGCCTCACAAAGGGGACCTCTCTGGATATGTGAACATATCCCTCTGGAGTGTCACTGTTGGAAACAGGTTGACAATCTCTTGTGTTGGGAAGGGCTCCTGTGCACATCAGCATGCACTACTGGATGAAGGCATAGTCTTGCTCTCCTTGTCTGATTGATGTCCTGCATGTGCCTGGTGCATTGGGGTGCTTCCTCTCCATCAGTAAATTGGATCACATGGGTTTTTGCATCATCTACAAGAGCAGTACTTGCTCCATCACTAAATGAGGCCATATTTTCAGTGTTGGCCATCTGTGTGGTGGTACTTACTGGGTTGATCTTGTGCCTGCCTCATGCATTCATTCACTCATTGCTCCTACACTCTGGCTCTGGCATGAATGTATATGCCACCTGTCAGAGGCCATTGTCAGCTGAATTCATGAGACTCAACTGCAGGGATTAACCATGCCCTCTGCTCCTTCACCCTCATCACCTCACTATGGCTGTGTCCAGGGGAAGCATGCCCACCCCCCATTCCAATTGCCTTGCACACATACCACCAAAGTGCTTGGCCTTGTCCATACAGACTTGGTTGGGCCTGTTGGCATGGTATGTATCAGTTCTGGACACCTCTACTTCACCAGTTTCCTTGATGACCATACCAGTTTTGGCATTGTCTACCCCCTCCAGCACAAGGACCAGTTGTCCTTTGTTCTGGACCACTACCTTGCATGCATTCACAACCTTTTCAACCAATGGCTGCTCAGTCTCCACTTGGATTGTGGGGGTGAATACATCAATGTGAAGGTTGATGCACTCCTCAAGGATTGGGGGATCACTCACCAATGCACAGTCCCTTGCTCTCCTCAGCAGAATGGCTGAGCAGAATGCTGGAACCACACCATCCTGGATTGTGTGCTGTCCCTGCTCCATCATGCCAGTCTCTCTTCCAGGTTTTGGGAGTATGCAGTCTGCATTGCAGTCCATACCTACAATCTTTCCCCAGCTCATCAGCTGGATTGGTTTGCTCCTTCCATGTGCTGGTCACCATTCACCTCTCCTCCTGATGTCTCCCATCTCTGGGTCTTTGGCTGCCATGTGTGGGTCAAGAATCCTGACCACCTCCATTCCAAACTGGATCCTCAGTTGTGGCCTCTCACCTTTGTTAGGTATGAGGTGGGAATGAAGGGTTGGTTATTCTGGGATAGGGTTGTGTGGCATATGGTTGTCAGTCATGATGCAGTCTTTGAGGAGGGAATCTTACCCGCCTTGGAGTTGGTCTCTGCTCCCACCATTTTTGATGCATTTCATCCTGCCCCTCCAGTCACTCCATTTCACAAATCCAACAGTGAACACTCTGACAGTGGTGATGATGATGACTTTGACAATGGTGGCACTCCCACCCCCCCTGCAGCTCCCATTGATGCTCCCACTCCTCCTGTGGTCTCTCTTGTGGCTCCTGCTCCTCCTACCTTCACTGTGCTGCCCTCTGATGGTCTGCCTGTCACCCCTCCTTGTGTGGCCGCCCCTGCTGTAGCCCTTCCACAAATCTGTGCTCATTGCACTGCTCATGTGGATGGTGTTGCCCCACTGGCTCCATGTCAGACTCCTACCGCTGACTTTATTCCCTACTGTTATTTTATTATTTCTTTTACTTTCTTTTATGTTTTCCTTTAGATCATTTGATAAGATAAGATCTGCATCTTATCTTTTATCTCATCTTATTAGATATCTTACTTACTGTCATTATGGTCTTCTTGGGGAGCGTTCCCACAGCTGCTGCGCATGTGTAAGCTGACTTCCCACACTTGCTGCGCTTCTAGTTACTGTTGACCTGCCCTTATGTACTGTGCCTGGTCCGTGTGCACGATCCAGTACTATAAGTAGATAGGTAGCTAGACGAATAGACCCCAGCTTGTTACAGCTGGTTCATCCCCCTCTTCTATAGTCTGAGTCTCCTCATCCCTTGGGCTTAGATCCAGGGCAGCTCCCGGTAAGCCTCTCCAAAGGAGAGCAGGGATACGTCAGGAGTCGGTGGTCTCGCGCTACAGGCTGTTGCCATAGGCTTGACGATCCTGACACTCCACCACATTGGCAGGGCTGCACATCACCTGCTCATCAGCCTCACATTAAGCTCATCAACAATGATGCACCTGCACTCCATTGTTCCCAGTGCATCAGCTGTCACTCAGCTAGGTTTGCTGATAGTTCTGATGGGCCACATACTTTCATGGACATCCTCAGTGAGGGGGGATCTGGCAATGAAGATGACATTTTCACCATGCCTCATAGTCACCCTTTGATTTCCACCATACTGTTTCCTGTGACCCCTTAACCCTAAAGCAGGCTTTGTCAAGCCCTGAAGTAGATCTCTGGCAATCTGCATGTTGGGAAGAGCTCCAGTCTTCATGCAACCTTCAGACTGAGGAACTTGTGGATCTCCCCCCAGGTCACAACCTAGTAGGGAATAAGTGGGTGTTCAAACATAAGTCAGACAGCTGATTCAAAGCTTGCCTAGTCACCAAAGGGTATACCCAAGTGCATGGGATCAACTACACTCTCCCCAGTGGCACACTTTGAATCACTTCAATTGCTACTTGCTATTACTGCCTTAGATGACTGGGAAGTCCACTCAATGGATGTCAGGTCAGCCTTTCTCAATGGTGACTTAGATGAAGAAAACTACCCCATGGCTTTGTCATCCCAGGTACAGAAGGGAAGGTCTGTCACCTCTCAAGAGCTCTGTATGGATTGAAATAGGCATCTTGGCAATGGCACCATAAGATGCATGGCTTGCTCTTGGGTCTCTCCTTCACCTGCACATTCTCCAACTCTGGAATCTACATATCCACCTCCTCCAAGCCTCTAATCATCATTCTCTATGTGGACAACATCACTGTTCTCAGAGGATCACTAGAATAAGTAGAACAATGCAAGGTGATGCTTCAGTCTCTGTTGCAGATGACTGACTTAGGAGAAATCAAGTCATCCCTTGGACTACATGTGACAAGGGATTGGTCAAAGCAGATGCTCAGTATTGATCAGAAGACATGTGCCAGTGATCTCCTGGACTGCTTCCAACTTGAACACTGTAATCCCACTATAACCCCTCTACCCCCTAGTATAGTACTCACTAAAGCAGATCCTTCATATAGTGCTTCTCTGTCCCTCAGAGCTGATTACCAACAAATCATTGGATCACTCCTTTATGTGGCCATAGTATCTCATCCCAACATCACCTTCACCAATTATGAAACTGTCACAGTTTCTCATCAATCCTTTTCCCCTCCATCTATCCTCTGCAAGACACATCTTGCATTACCTGTAAGGGATGATGAATCTGCCTATGCTATGGAGGAGATGAAGGCACAGGTGTTGTAGGATATTCTGACTCTGACTGGGTGGCCAATACAGATGATCAGAAGTCTATTGGGTCATACATCTTTCTGCTTGGTGGAGGTGCCATTGCATGGTCCTCCCACAAACAGCATACTGTCTCCCTCTCCTCAATTGAGGATGAATATATGTCATTGTCTCAAACAGCTTGTCAGATTATATTTATTTTTCTCTTCATTTTACAATTTCTTTTACTCTGACCACATAAGATCTACTAAAGATATCTTATCTTATCAATAATAGATCTTATCATGATTATCTATGACACATATTCATTTAATCATCAGGCCACTTATTATACTATTATGACTACAATTCCCACAGATGCTGACTGATGCTATGCAATGCTGTGCATTGCTTACTGATAGTTCTCACAAATGCTGCACATCTTATTTACATATGCCTGCCCTATAGTGACAGCACATGGTCTGTGTGCTGATCTTCTTAGTATATATTGGTCACTATAGTAGGATGTATTCTTTAGCTTTATACATCTGAGATATCTGCTTATATACAGTGTGAATCATCTAAGGTGCATTGTCTCCTCCATTGTCAATCCCCTCCTCATACTCTTGTGACCTTGCTGTTCAAAGTGAGCCTCACACAGCTGCTCAAGGAATGTAGCTATGGTCCTTATTCCAGGTGATAAGTTTCAGCTTCATGCATCCTCTCCTCTTTTATGAAGACAATAAAGGTTCTATTCATATCACAACCAACCCTGTCATCACTTGAGGCACTATGTCAGACTCCTATCACTGACTTTATTCCCTGCCATTTCTTTTCTTTTACTTTCCTTTATGTTTTACTTTTGATATGATTAGATTAGATCATCTTATCTTCCATCTTATCTGACCTACATCTAATCCTCTATCTTATCACAGTCCTTACTACCTCATGGGTAGTGGTTCTCACAGATGCTGCACATCTGTCAGCAGTGCTCTCACAGCTGCTGTGCTTCTAGTTACTGTAGACCTGCCCTTAGGTACTGCACCTGGTCTGTGCATGCATTCCAGTACTATAAGTAGTGAGGTAGCTAGATGAATATACTCCAGCTTGTTACAGCTGGTTCCACCCCTTCTTCTATGGCTGAGACTCCTCACCCCTTGGCTTAGATCCAAGGCAGCTCCCATTAAGTCCTCTGAAGGAGGCAGGGATAAGTCAGGATTACAAGGCATTTGCTATGATGTCCATCATAGGTTTGTCAGTCCTGACACACTAAGCATATCAACATACAACACCACTACATAAGGGAGTGTTTGTCTTCCAATTCCATCACCATCCAATGTCTCCCTTCCTCCCATGTGACTGTGGACATCCCTACTAAATCTCTCTCTCTTCCTCTGTTTTCTTCTCATTGTTCCAGTCTTGGTCTCACAGTGTGTGTCTCTAGTGCTGATGATGGTATATGCTGACTGTACATCTCCTTCCTTTTTTGACTTTGATGCTAAACACACACATATATGTGCACATACACTTATACACACACACACACACACTACTATATTCAACATGGTCCATGCACCATAGATAGTTCCTATAAAAGGCTCTTAGTTGTACTAACAACAATAAGAATTCTTTTGGTTCTCCTCTGCACATGGCCTGTTGTCAACACTATCACTATACAATTGGCAAGGACTCATTTCACTTCATGTTTATTTGTCTTTGTTTATCTCTCATTTCACTTGTGCTTGTGGCTACCTTACTTAGCTGACTATGGATACATCTCAAGTCACATGATCTTGTTGATTGCTGTGCAATCATTCTTGATCAGTGAACCTTATTGTTTTGTATGATCTTTAGGACTTGTCTTTAGTATAAGTAGTTGGAAGCCTGGTGGTCTTAAACCCCAGTCTTGTTAACTTCATAATTGAGGGATTCTCCTGTATGTCAGGCCAACACTAATGTCAAAGACAAACAACTAAAAAAAAGCTAAAACAACAAAAAGAACAATCATGCTTCAATCTAGCAGATATCCCAAATGATCAGAACTGGGGAACAAATGCCAGGAGTCATATAGTATATATAGTACAGTACTCTAGGGCAGGCATATGAACTAGCAAAGGCTGTGTTGAACTTTCACTGTACATCATTGCTACACCTTCCACTCCTTATTTTCATTTGGCATTACCTCCCCTTCACTTGTACACATATTTTACATACACTTGACATACTATTACACCATCACAACTCCTTGGAGTTTTCCCCACTCCCACACCACCTGTACTCTGGATGATGTGCATCCCCTACATACTTGGGCATCCTTGTACTCTAGGATTGCATCTCCACTTCAACTATAATCACCTTTACTATATAAGATGCATACTTCACTACATGTCTCCTCAGTCATCATCTTACAGACACTGAGTTAGTACTCCACTCTTACATCTCATTCTCCCTTATCTCACAAACCTTGCAGCTCTATCTCCTCACCTTGTGGCAACCTACTGTTGTCCCCATTACTTTTCACCACTGCAGATATGCTATCTTCACACTCCCCATATGGGGATCATATAGACTTGCTGCTTATGTTACCTCTAGTCATTGTTGCCTGCCATAACCTGTGTGAACAGGCTGTGCTATAGAGTTAATTGGTTAGAAAGAGGATGACTGATGTCTGCAGTAAGTGTGGGAAAGATTGGAGATACTCTGCAGCAAGTGTGAGATGACTGAGTGAGCATCTGCAGCAGTAGTGAGAAAATGAGTCATAACTATTTTGTAAGCAGACCAATTGGAGATTGGATAACAGGTATGTTGTTGGCCAATAAGAATGGACAAGAAGAACATATGACTGTGAGAATTGCTTTGATAGATCAAGAGTGATTGTAAGATCTATATTGCCAGAGACATAAGAAAAATAGAAAAAATAAAAATAAAAATGAAAGGAACAAAAGGCAGCCTGACTGATACAAGGTACTTGTGTAGGTCCCTCATAATGGACTTCTTTTTTCTTCTTTCTCTCTTTCTTTCTTTATCTTACTTACTATAAGCATAGTATTAACTTCAGCTTGAGCTTTGCTCATACTTCCCTTATAGTACTTTAGTATTTATATACTAGAGCATGAGCTTAGTTCCAAGTGCTATAAAGTGTCAGTCTTCCTTTTGATCTTTCTTTATCTAATTACATTTACTTGCTAAGGACTATCACTATACAATTAGCAAGGACCCATCCTATCTCATCTCTGTTTGTCTCTCATTCACTTCATGCTTATGGCAACATTGTCCATTAGCATACTATGCATGCAACTTGGTCACATGATCATGTTGATTTCACAGCAATCACTGTTGATCTGTGAACCTTATTTAATTGTACTATCTTGAGGACACTCAGTTTTGTATAAGTCAGGACAAGCCTGGTGGTCTTAAACCCCAGTCTTGTCAACTTTGCAATCTAGGGATTCTCTGCTTGATCTAAGCTCACTTTCATCTCACTTATAACTCTAAGAACTAAGTCTAAGGTCTCTAAGTCACCTTAAGTGTCACTAAGACATCCTAAACTCATCATTCTGGGTCCTTATTTAGTCATCAGTGGTATCATTCTCATCACTATCTCATTGATTCGTCTCTTCATTGTCATCAAGAATTTTTGCTACACTTATCAAGCACACAACAACTACCTTGTTACCAGTGGTATAGTTATCATAAACCTTCCTTAAGACCATCCAATAGGCCACTCTTAGCACTGACACTGTACTGCACTTGATCTAAGCTCACCTACATCTCACTTCATTAAACCCTAGAAACTAAGTCTAAGATCTCTAAGTCACTAAGCATCACTAAGACATCCTATACTCATCACTCTGGATCCTTGTATAGTCATTGAAGCTATCATTCTCATCATTATCTCATTGATCCCAATCTCCATCACCATCAGGAACATTTATGTTGCCTACTGGAACCATCTCATTACCAGGAATACCTCATTAATGAATCCCTAAGACTGTCCAATAGGCTGCTCTTAGCAGGGTGGGGAAGCTTTCATTTCTGGTGGGCTACAAGCCATATCAATACAATAAAGCCCCACAGAAAATGTACAAACACAGGATCAATCATAAAGATGAATTGGAATGAGATGGAGTCCAGAAATAGACATGAATCAAGTGAGAAGTAGAGTACCATACCATTATGATGAGGGAAAAGGAATACACTGATCACACCAAAGGATGACTTCATGACCTTTGCTGATACAAACTGTTGTCTGATGCTAGGAGCAGCCTATTGGATGGTCTTAGGGAAGGTTTGTGATAACTATACCCCTGGGAACTAGATAGTTGGTATGCACTTGATACATGGAATAAACATTTCTGATGAGGATGAAGAGTGGGATCAATGAGATTGTGATGAGGATGAAACTGCTGATGACTAAATGAGGATCCAGAGTGATGAGTTTAGGATGTCTTAGTGACACTTACAGTGACTTAGAGATCTTAGATTTAGTTCTTAGAATGTAGTGAGGTGAAGGTAAGCTTAGATCAAGTGCAGTATAGGAGAATCCCTAGATTACAAAGTTGACAAGACTGGGGTTTAAGACAACCAGGCTTTCAACTACTTATACAAAACTGGAGTTCAAAGAATAGTAAATGTAACTAAGGTTCACTGATCAACAATGATTGCACAGCAATCAACAAGATCATGTGACCAAGTCACATCCATAGTAAGCTAAAGTAAATGTAGCCACAAGCATGAAATGAATGAGAGATAAACAAAGGTAAACAGAGATGAGATAAGATGAGTCCTTGCTACTTGTATAGTGGTAGTCCTTATCAAGTAAATGTAAATAAAGAAAGAAAGATAAAAAGACAAAGAAGCTTTATAGTACTTGGAGTAAAACTCACAGTGCAGTATGTAAATACTGTTGTACTATAAAGGAGAGGTACAGTCCTTACTATAAGTTGGAGCTAAGCTCAACAACTATAGTTAATACTACACTTATAATAAGTAAGATAAAAGAAACAAGAAAAAAGAAAAAAGAAGTCCATTACAAGGTGCCTAAGCAAGTGCCTTGTAATATCTGACTAATCATCCTTCCTATTTCATTGCCCTTGATCTACCACATACACACACACATAGCCACACTACTGTAGTTGGTCCATGCACACTGTACTATACTTATAAGGAATGTTAGCATACTTTGACAAGAAAGGAACTCTTTGTGCCCTACCCCTTGCACATGGCCTGCACCCATCAGGTTATGGGCCCTGCCTGGGCAATTTGCTTTACTCCCCCCCATGCACCCTTAACAACCCCCTTGTACCCACCCCCCA